>APFE030195052.1:0-19043 GCA_000404065.3 Pinus taeda | reverse complement strand
TTGACCTCTTACAATGTTTGCTGGTTTAATTTCTATGTCATATTCTTGTAAGGCAGTTACCCAATTGGCCCTCTTCTCACCCACATCCTTTTATACTAGAAGATTCCTTACCGCTGGAAACAGTACTATAATTTTAGTATGGGTTTTGAGTAGAAAAGGTCTGAAGTGTTTGATTGCTTTGAAAACAACATAAGCTTATTTCCCCACATCTCAGTAATTTAATTCAGCAACCTGCAAATTTGAATTGAAAAAAGAAATTGGTGCTTCTGCCTTTTCTTGATTCATTTGAGTGAGTATCGTAGCATATGACCTATCTAAGGCAAATGTGTATAAAATAAAAGGCTCTAAAAAATTCGGAGTTGCTAAAGATGGAGCATTAATAATAGCCTGTTTGATCAGGTTGAACGTTTCATGTTCATCTTGGCCCCATTTAAAATTAGAGTTCTTTATGATCATGGTTTGTAAAGGAGATAGGATTTGTGAAAAATCTGGAACAAATCTCTTTACAAAATTGATTTGACCAAGGAAAGATTGCATGGCTTTTTTGTTATGAGGTAGGGATATTTCAGAAATTTCTTTTATTCTGTCAGAATCGATGTGAATTCCAAATTTTGACACTATGAATCCTAGAAGTTTCCCTTCACTTAATGCGAAAAAAGATTTCTTTGGGTTAAGTGAAATTCCGTACCTTAAACATCGTTGGAATATTTGTTTCAAGTCTTTGAGAGGGTCGCTTCGTTTCTTGGAGTACACGGTTATATCATCCAAATAAATTACTACAGATTTATTGACTAAACCTTTAAATGCAATGTCCATGGCTCTATGGAATGTGGCACCAGCATTAATCAAACCAAACGACATCTTTCGATATGCATATGTGCCCCATTTAGTTCTGAATGTGGTTTCCAATTGATCATTAGGATGTACCAGAACTTGATTGTATCCTAAAAATCCATCTAAGAAGGACATTAATTCTGAGCCTGCCACTGCCTGCAATATCTGCTCCATAGGTGGTAAGGGAAAATTGTCTTTTTGACAGGCTTTGTTAAGATTGAAAAGTCAATACAAGTTCTAATAGCTCCGTTTTTCTTTCTAACAGGTACCATATTGGAGACCCATTTAGAATGTCTGACGAGAAAGATTATCTTGGCTTTCAACAACTTATTGAGTTCGGTTTTTATCTGATTTTCTAAGTTGGGATGAATTTTTCTCAATTTTTGTTGGACAAGTTTTTCATTATCAGTCATTGGAATAGTATGTTGGATGATAGAAGTGTCATATGTTTTGAGTTCATCATAGTTCCAAGAAAAAACGTTTTTGTATTGTCTCAAAAGACGAATATATGCTAGTTTTTTTCAGGGGCTAGGCCAAAGGCCTAGATTTATGTTTTGGGTTTTGGCATCGGTTCCTAGTTTACTAATTCAATAATTCAAAGTTGAACATTGGAGCTTCGAATTGGTAGACCTTTTAAACCGATCTTTCAAATCATACAAGTCTTCTAACTTGACCACTGATTTAGGTATAGCATTGTTAGTGCTATCTTGTTGTAATTGTCGATCATGTTGATCTTCGTTAATTATTTGGTTGGAGTAGGATCCTTCAGAAGCAAGGAAATTTACGATATCAGGATCGTCGTTGAATATTATCCAATTTTTGATGTTGTCAGGAATAGAAGGTCTAAAGATTAATTCTATTGAGAATCTATCTAGACTAAAATCTTCTGAAGCAATGAGCTTAGAAGCTACGTTAGCTAAAAGGTCAGTACTTGGATTCTAGAGTTTGGGAATTGAAGAAATATTGAATGCTATAAAATGCTCAGTCAGATCTTGAACTAAATATTGATAGTGTTTTAAATGACCTGATAAGCAATGTATAGTATTCTGTACCTATCTGACTACAATTTCAGAGTCTCCAAAGACTTGGAGGTACTTTATGTCTAGCCCGATTGCTTTGTACAACCCTTGGACTAAAGCCTCATATTCTGCTGTATTGTTGGTACAATCAAATTCGAGCCTGCATGTTAACGTGATTTTATCTCCTTCTGGACTAATTAGCACGCATCTTGCTCCTATTCCTTCGTTAGATTTAGAACCATCAAAAAATAATTTCCAAAACAAAGATTTATTTACAGGTCTATCCAAAAAATTGATACATTTTGAACTATCCGTTTGAGAAAAATTTTCAACTTGGGACAAAACAGAGTGTTCCAAATAAGGTGACGTATGAGCATTAAAATTGCTGAGAAAAGAATCTGTCAGATTCCTATACCAATAGGTTTCATTTTTCATGATTCACAATGGAAGTGCTAAATATGTTCATCCCTGCATGCTGCAGAGGTTCCATATTTTGTATACAGGCAAGGAAAATTAAAAAATGAAAAGAGGGTATGCCTTAAAAGAATAATCAAAAGGAAAGAAAATCAAGTGGTCAGAAAAAATAATGAAAATGAACCCCAAACCAAAGACCAGGAAAGTGGTCAATCAAATGCCACTGCTATCTTAGTTTACAAGTTCACCATGTGGAGGTACTGTTGCTTATTACATTCAATGGATGGCCCAACAGTTCAATCTGGAGCATGCCATGTTTGAATTGCTATTGTAGAATAGAGAATGCATATCTGTCCAACCAGTGCAAGCTTGGCAGATGAGTAGCTAGGTAGAGAATTTAAGGAGCCCAACTACTTAATCTGGGCCCTTGGAAGAGATAAGGGTACATTTAGATAGGAGGACAGGCAAAAGAAAAAGAGGACAATCAGGGTTTGCCAGTTCAAGTGCACCCATTCCAAAGGAAGAAAAAATACTAGGCATATTAGGCTGGCTAGGTAGTTTGAGGTTGCAGAAGAAAGGAGGTAATCACTTGTGGTCTTGTCAAGAAGGACTCATCTCACTTATGGCATTGACACCATGGAAGTTATTTGATGGTACAACAGGGAAGCATGACTAACTTCCCCTTCATTCCCCCAGAAATCATTCACTAACATCCCCTCAAGGACTTTGGGATTTGCCCAAAATGTCCAGTTTCGCTCTATTCTTATTAAAAACCAAGTTGATATCTGAGTTAACTTAGTGAAAAGAAGCCACATTTCTTGTGTAAAGTTGATCTTTCCACAATCCATTCATTTTCCTATGCTCAAGTTTCCATTCTATAAACTTAGCATGCATCCATTCCTTTTCATTCCATAGAACTCATATTAACATCTAACCCTATTGTATAGCTCCCTAAATCATTTTCCCACCCCTATTCTACAAGAAACTATATAAAACCCCAAAAAATATTAAATATCCCACCCCATAGCAATATAGCTATATAAATATAAAGTTCGGGAAATACTAGGTCTATTTGGGGCCTTAGTATTAGCCCTTCCGCGTTCATTACCCTTAGGATTTATTTAACACCCGGTTAAATAGACAACCATACTAAACCCCCCCGCCCACAAAACTATACCATTACCCAGCACATGCATTACATTTGGGTTGCATTATATTTTATCAATGAATAACCATGACCACAAGTGCATATTAAACCTATAACCTAAGGTTTTAACCTGCCGAAACTATGCAACAATCAACGTTTATCGAGTGCGTTGCTTTGCTAAACTCTGATCATCTTGCCCTTTTGTCCACTGTCGAATCACTCCCCACAGATCTGACGACCTTCATCAATATCGGGCGCCCCTCTGTAGACGTTCGATAGCACCCGATGGTCGACGGTTTCACCGTCGTACACTGAGACAGTTGCCAGCTTCCTATTGCATCGGGCCTCCCCTGACACTTACCACTCCTGTACCAAAAGGAGTCCGACGCAAACCTCTTACCGCCCTTCCCTTTTGCCTACGTCACCACATGACGTTGCTACCACGTCGCCTGCCACTGCCCTGTAGCTGCGCCATGTCACCCGCTCACATCATCACCCTGCCACCATGTCATCTGCCACGTCATCATCTACATCATTTGCCATGTCATCCTCCGTAACCACTACGCGACAAAGGGCGTCATGATGACATCATCCGAGGAAAGCGCCAAAAAGTGCCAAAGTTCCAAAAATTGGTTAAAAGTGAAAACGACTATTTTCGGCTTATTTCTATTTGTTGCTACGTAAGCAACGTGCATGCGTTTTTACTGTTAAAATTGCTTCCGGAGCTTACACTCTCATCAACCTACCAACCCGACTCCATAGCTCAACTTCACAACCAAAGCTGTGGTTGCCAACCATCCTGGGCGCCCTGGACACAGGTATTTACCCAATTTCTGCCCAAAACACTGTTTTTCATACTTCTCTGATCAAATTGCCGAAAGTGCTTGTATTTTACTTCCATAAGCTCTCCTTCCAATCACTCATTGTCCTGCATTTACCATTTGAGCTGTTAATTCATTACAAAATTTCAATTTAAGCTCATTTCCTTTGCAAACGAACCATTCCGACACACACTGCATCCATATTCGCCCACAAACTCCAAAAATCACTCAATTATTGAGTTAAATTAGCCGAATGCCTTGTTTCCTCTGTGTTAACCTGTTATCTAAAGGGAGACCCTCGACTTCCTTTCCCTCTGTAGACTTGTGCCCTTTGGGCAAAATTCAATACAAATTCTCTCGACATTCTACCCACAGAGCCTGTAATTTGGCAAATTGATGAAAAAAATCGAGTCTTAGTACTGCAAATTTGTTGTTCATCATAAACTTCATACAAAGAAATTGGTTTGAGATAGAAAATTAGTTTTCATACTTCTGTTAGTATCCTCAGAACCTCAATTCTACCTCCTATTGCTACTTATACCTATATTGCAACCAATACAAGCAGTATAAATCATGGATACTCTAGTAGCCTTGAACATTGCTCCTTTGAATGCTCCACACATGGATTTAGAGTGGCTACCTTTGGCAGACAAAGACTTTCAGATTAAGGATATGATGGGCCTTACTTCTCACCTCAAAGCTGTGTGCCAATTCAAACACAATCACAGAAATAACAATGATATTCTAGGAATTTGGCAATCCAGTATGCCCATCTATTACCTCCCATCAGTCAATGTGCTGCCTGATTTTATCCATCTATGCCATGCACACTATGAACCCACTCTGAGAGAAATTCTCAGTCTAGATGGGTCTGTGCTATTCTATATCACTCCTCAATCCATAAATGAAATGCTGAACTTTGAGCCTCCTCAGCCTCTGGCTCCCCTTACAATGAAACTCTTACTGGATCAGGGTGCAAGGCTCTCTAAGGCAGAAATATCAAGAGTTAGTCAGCTGTTTATGCATCCGCAGTGCCAGTATGATTGTCATGCAGAAAGCGTTATTTTTGCGGACAAGCCTAACCTCCCTAGGAGTCTATGACTCTCTAGTGACAAACAAACCAAACAAGAGCAATCCTTCTCTAAACACACGTTATTCTATGAGAGATCAAGTGTTTTCCGATCTTACCTTAGGTCCAACGCTTGTTGTAGCAGTCCAGCCTTGCTGATCCAGATGAGCTCCTCCTTCACTTTAAGACCTGCATACACTAACAAAGCAAACGATTACATAACACCTGAATATTCATCATAAAACAAAGCATATTCATCACATAGACCAAGGAGTACATGAAATAATTCATTAACAACAAATCATTGAGAAGAATGGACTTATTTGTATTAAGGAAACAAAAAAGGAACCATTACAACCTGAGCCTTGGTGTTGTGCAAGCTCCTCCCAGGGTCCAACAAGAGATTTCCTCTACTTTGACAAGCTCACCCACTCCCAATATGGCAACAAGGAAGGATAGTGATCTCTCCTCACAAGTCAACAATGGAAGTCCTAATTCCAGCAGCATTTACCCTTTAGAATGTTCAGCTTTCAACCTCCCCTCCTCTGGCCCAATGCCTGTATTTATAGTATTCTAGAGGAGGTTATTCAGTTCCCACATCAATGGGATACTCCCTCTTTTGGATGGGGTAGCTCCTCTCTTGATGGGATAAGCTCCTCTATCATAGGGATGCATGAACCATCTGGAGGCGCTCAATACACGTCAAAAACTCTTCTAGAAGGCTCTAGAAGTGACCACAAGTAACTTTTTAAAGATGAAACTCACGCCTTTTGACCTTTACAGCGGTACGCACCCAACCTTTGGCTTACAGACCGTACAAGTACGCAGGTACATTGTGTTTGGAGTGCGTACATGCAGGCAAGGTAGAGAGAACCTGCGTACCCAGAGATAAACATGTTTTTAAGTGACTTTCTCTCTTTTTGAAGTTTGACATGAAGAGCAGAGGTATGAGGCTTGACAAGGAAGATAATATGACTATTGATGGAGCCATATTAACTGCAGATAGTCATGGTGACAAATTTCAGTGTAACACATAGTTCCTCCATGGTTCCAGCTCATTAAAAAATGAACCCACCTAGAGTAATTAACCTTTGTGATTGCCATGCTATCAACCTTTTGAGCCCTGGTTGTGTACCTCCCATCACCTCCATTCTTTTGGCTGATCATACACTTTCACTTGGTTGCTTACCCTTTTTGAGGAACACTTGTGATGAGTGGTCTTGTTAGCCAACCTCTTCCTAGAAACGACCCTGTTTTGAGAAGTTCCAAGCTTACCCAGAACCAGTTGCTATCCTAGACACCACTTGTTCCTCAAAAACAAGTCTCATTTAAACTCTTTTCAGACTCTTTAAATATGAAAATATTGTCGAGAAAAATTTTCCTTTCCAGCTCATTAAAGTGATTGGAAGCACCATCCCTCCTATATATTCTAATCTTTTTCGAACCTGAGGGATTATCTCACGAAAAAGTTCAAGTTCTTGTCTTTTTTGGCTCGTTAAAGTGATCGGAAAAGTCATCCTTTTTGTATTATTTTATCCTTTTCGGACCTAATGGATTATGCTATGAAAAAGAACTCCTGTATTTTTCTTTTCGTCCCTTTTCAAACTCTCTAAACATGACAAGGACTGAGTTACCCTTGTCGTTAAACTTGTTAAAACAATAGCGACAAACTCGTCCATTCTAGACGAGATAGAGTTTCCTTTTCATCCCTTTTCAAACTCTCTAAACATGAAAAGGACTGAGTTATCCTTGTCGTTAAACTCATTAAAACAATAGCAACAAACTTGTCCATTCTAGACAGGAACGAGTTTCACTGTCGCTAGACTCATTAAACATAGCGACAGGTTTGCCCGAAGGGAAAATTATTGAACAAGCATATGTTATCCTCCTCAAGCTTGACAAAAATAAAGAGGTACTGGTCAGAAATGACTGGGAAAAAAGGGAAGAAACTTGAAGAAATTTATGGTAGCAGGTCACTCTTGAACATGACACTTTCACTTCATCACCATTATTGAGTTGGTTTGGGTCATTACGTTCACCAGACATCTCACCATTTGTCTTCCACACCATCCATCTTTTGGGGTTAATGTTACCAATCCATCTCAGTGTCATCGACATTTTCAAGAGAAGTCATTCAGTTGAGAAAACCACAATCTAGTTAATGCCTCATCCACTACAATACCTCCAACCTTCATCTTTTCATGACCGCCATTACTGAACCTTATGTCATTAGATCGTTTTCACCTCCAAAAATAATTTGTTTCATTTCGTGTCGTAAATGTTGGATACATCAAGGCCCTCCTACGACGATTTGCTTCTTGTCGACATCAGCTCTTATGGCAAGTTTCTCACTTATGGTGACAGGTTGACATCAATGGCCTTCGACCAAAAGATTTTGCGTGGTGTTCAACGTCAGATCATATATTCACACCACGTAAATTGTATTGTAGTACCTTGAGGGTCATTATCATTATCGGTGATTGCTCTCACATCTATTAACAACCCACATTATTGGTTGGTAATCAGGCGATGTCTTTCCATGTTCGACTTTAGAACACCTCTTCACATGGATTGACTTGTACATCGGGTGAAGAATGAATGAGTTTGAAGACCCCGGATCTAGTTTCATCCATCCAGGCTGTGATATATTCAGGGATATAAATACATCAAATGTACAAAGAAGCTACATAGATGGTCATCCGAACCAAGGATGATGACTCTACATCTGAAGAATCACCAGTCTGCATATACAGACAACTATCTATTCTATGTACATGAAATGAATTTATAAAGCTGAGCATGGGACTGCCTACCTCAGCTATATCATGAAAATTATATTATGATGATGTATTATATTGTATCTTATATAGGTCACCTTCCAGTTCGAAACCTCGGATCCTCATGATAAAGCATTTCACCCGACATCAAGATTTACAACTTCATGCTTTACGGGGCAACTGTTATAGACATATTTGGGCACTTCAACCCTGATATTATATGTTGATAAAGTAGGACTCATCAACCCCTAAAAGAGTTATTCTATACCCTAAAAGAACATGATCATCTGATTACATCATTCCCCAAAAGTTCCACCTGAGAAAACACCCAGAAATGGCCTAAACAGAACCATACTGAATGCTCCACTAGCCAAGTGTGATGCATACTGAGTATTACACTAACCAGGTTTAATGCATACTATTTGGGCCTTCTATAGGGTGTGATGGGTGAGGATGGACAAATGTCCGAGACAGTTTGCTAGGTGGTTGCCCATGGAATCTTCTATAAACTTCTCCTATGACACTTGCCTCTCTGAATTTGCCCAGGGATGAGTAAGAGATCTAAGAAATCTCCAAGTGGAACCAATTGTAACAAGTGGAATGATACTAATCAAAAACCTAGAGATGACTCACACCCTTGCACACATCTATAAATGGATCCCTCATCTAAGAGATCCAGAGGCTGGAATTTTATGAATTGCAAGGAAGTGCCGATAGTTTGTATTTGAGAAAAGAGCATTTTATTGTTGGTGTGATCTTGATATTTCATGTGAAGAGGGATTGATGCTGGGAGGATGATGTTGGATCAGACAACTGGGTTGTAATTCTCCCTTCTATTTAATAAAGTTCTTCAAGTTTTCTTCCATATAATTGTGCACTTGTGAATGTTCTTATTTGTGAATGCTATTATATGTTCATTATACATTTGATTCTGTAATGCTTATGATATAATATATCAAGATGCTTTGATGATTCTTTGCTACTATGTCTCTACAGCTACTCTCCAAATGGGATAAGTACAGGGAGGAGTTGCAAGCTTTGTCAAAGGGGAGAGAGATCAAGCAAGGGAATAAGCAGAAGTTCCAGGTTGGTCCCTTTGTCTTTCTCTTATCTATTATACATAGAAGAAATCTTGAATCGCTTTAAACAGTTGTTTCTAGGGTAGCTACCAAACCTAGAGGACTAGTTATTCAAAAAGACACTATTTTTTTCAAAAGCAAGAAGTCCACAACTGAGTACACAGACCCTTACATCTGTGTGCGTAGGGAAAATAGAGTCTATAATAATCTGAAGATATCAATGAAGAGAAGTATTTGGAAAATCCTGTGTATTTGTTTCTGGTTAATGCATCTAGTTATATCATGTTTTGGGTTTAATTTACAATGTTCATGTGATGCACGAATGTATGTGCCTGTATTAGTTAATTGAACACAAGTAAGAATATATGTTTACACGGTGCTAACTGTGATTGTTTAGTAAGATAAGTAATACACTTAAGATAACTTGGGAACCTATACATTCTGTTGTCATAGCAGTATGAAAATACCTGGATAGTGGGTTAAGGTTGCACGAAGGTCAATCGTACACCATCACAGAGGTACTGAAGGCCAGAATAAAGTGTTAGACTAACAAAGCCCTAAAGCATAGTGACCTGTGTGAAAGTAGGAACATAGGGTATAAACCGAAATCACAACCATCTTAGGGCATGGAAACTTGGTTCCAACATCACCCATACTACTTCGGGTGAGACTTCAGTCTGCGCTCTACGGGCTGATGCCAAAAGGGCCAGTAGTGTAGATATTTGTTTGGCTAACTAACGTTGAACCTAGGTCAGGCCCCATGCATCCAACAAATGATTTTTTTTTCGGGATCAAAATCTGCGTGAGAGATGTGTGATGTCGTATCAATGGAATCCAACTAAGAAAGAGATCGAAGACTGGCTAGATAGGATGATCCATGAATTTTCGGTGCAAGAGAATAGAAATCCATGGTTGATAAAGGAATAGTGGCTGGACAGGTACCTGTATACATAAATTCATGAGATCTTTTTATGTTCCTTTTTGGTTGAGTTAGATGAGTGGATTACGAAGCTAGTAGATAGCCAAGGAAGGTGGAGACTTGATGATCCTATTGCTTGGACCCTGGAGTTAGTACAGAGATTGGAAGCCTCTGATGATAAGATTGCCCGTGTTGTTAATCATTGGCTTGATCGCATTGTAGGAGGATTTGTGACTAAATTCACGGTCAATACCTTAGTTAGATACAACAAGGTTGAGCAACGCTTTTTCAAACGTCCATGAGGTAAGTACTTGAAGTCTTTGAATACCTGGATTAAGATGTTATTGTGCAAAAAACGGGTTATGCAACTACCTTGATGTTCGGAGCTATGCGAAGTGGAAAGACTTATAGGAATTAAGGAAGCAAGGGCCTTGAATATAGTCCATTGATTTCACCTCCATTAGGTGATGACGAGGGAATAGCACAGGCTTCTCCATGAAGTGCAATTCAGTTAATACGATAAGGATTCCCGTGACTTCCACCTCCACCCACATAGCCTCCAACTTCACCACCATCACCTATGACTTCACCATACCACTACCACCTCCACCACATTTTAGCATGGAAAATTCAGTGAAGCTGCCTTTGTATAAAGGCTTGGGAAATGAGGACCCAGAGCATTTTTGGTTTGTCATAAAATCTATATGGGAAGCTTAGGGCATTACAGATGACCACATGAAGAAGGAAACATTGGTTAGTACTTTGCAAGATCGTATGCTAACCTAGTATATCAAGTACTCTAATGATAACCCAAACATTGGGGTGGCATAGATCCAGACCGTACTAAATAAAGAGTTTAGTAGGCCTAAATCTAAGGCACAATTGATTGTGGGTGTTGGCTTGTTAGGGCCAGACCTAGGTTCGGAGCTGATTTAGCCGAAAACATCACAATACTACTATCCCTTTCAGCAACAGTCCGCAGAGCGCAAGCTGAGGTCTCACCTGAAGTAGTATGGGAGGGTGCTATAACCATGTTTCTGCACCCTAGAGATGTCTGATGGTTTCAAGTGGTCCGCGGTTGCGCACGTTGTTATGCGCACTTTCTTTTATTTCGCAGCCTGAGATACAGCCTCCGCGCAGCCCCAGTCGGGGGATGAATAGTGTTATTACCCAAGTCCTTACTAGTCATCCAATATTAGTTGATCAACTTATGTCTATGCTTTAAGCTATACTTAACAATATTCACAATTCATACAAGTGCACAGAGTAAATAAAAAATATAATTGCAAATGGTATCAAACATGTAATAGCTCAGAAAAGATGCACAGAATTGATAGCAAAACCTTTCTTTATTAATCTCTTCTCCGGTTACAGACTCAACTCTACCCTGCGCACTTAGTTGCAGGGTTCTGTGCACTTAGCTGCAGAGCCTCTTCCTACTACTACAACCCAAAACACACTTAGACTCTTCTTCTATGCTTCGCTATCTCATTCTATCCATTAGATTCTATGATGTCTTCACAACTTAGAGCCTCGCTCTATTTATACAATTCCATGGTCCGTGGACCATCAGTAAGCCAACATTACATTCAAGCTAGGGCAGACAGCACTATGACTCTAACATACATTTCACGCCTCCAATTTGCAAAGCTTTAAAATAATATCACTCAAAACTTGAGCTTTCAACCCAAAAACATGTTGTGGGTGGATTCCATGCCCAATAGACCCCCAACACAAACATCATGACTCGCACTCAAGTCACTCTGTCGGCGCGACACTGTTGATGTAGAGTCCCTCCAACTAGTCTCAAAAGGTCCTAATATCTACAATGCACTAAGCTACTGCTTGTTGAACCTACTGCATCCATTCTTCTGAGACCTCTGTGTCTGATGTGTTGCCCTACATCTATGCATGCATCCCTTGAATGTGTGTGAGCTTCCCTTCAATATTCATCGTGATTGTGAAGGCCTCGTCAATCCATGGTTAATGTGCGCTTTGAGAACTGCTTCCTTATGGCACACCACATCCACCTGCTACTCTAATGCCTTGGCTTGCTGCATCCTCGCAATCCACTGGGTGAGGACTACCATTTGCGTAGTTCCTCTAATGTTACCATATTGTTGCTGGAACTCGCACGCCTCTATCTCTAGGCGCTGGATGTTGGGGTCCTCCTGCAAAGTTGTAAGGACCTCAAGTGCCTGTTCCAACATGTTGGTACAGTCATGCACTGCACCTCCAATTTCTTCCAACACTATTATGATAGCGCTAGCGCGTTGTTCTCATACTTCTGGGGGAGTGGAAGGTTGTGCCTTCAACCACAGCTCGACGATATGAAGATTTAGCTCCAGTTGAACCTTTGTCATCTCTTCTCTGGCCTTGTAGACTCCAGTTACCAAACTATGGATTCGCATTTCTACCAGTAGATCTGTTGCGATAGCCAGCTCCAGGATGTGTTGGCAAGCATCATCTACCGTCTGCACCAACTATTGATTCTATGACACCAATTCATTGCGCTGCAAGCTGAGCTATTCTATGTTTATTTTATGCTCATTAAGAACCTGGATCACACGGCTCTCCCTGGCTCGTAGCTCTTCCATTATCCCATCTTGTAACTAATAAAGTGCTTCCCAGGGAAGGTTAGCCAGATTGAGGCCAAGGCCTTTCATCATGCTAATCGACAACCAATCCATCGCATTGGATGACACTAGAGCTCCCTCTAGCAACACTATTGTGTTTTCCATCCTTGCACTCAACATCTACTCTGCTGCTGAAGTTCCTGCTACGACGTGTGTTGTTAGGGTACATTCCTAAGGGGGTTGCACCTGTAACTCCTACAGTTGTGCTCTGAGGGCCCCCAACACAGTTTAGTGATCCTGCATGAATTCTTGAAGTGCTTCACTTGTGACATCACAGACCATCTTGCTGATGTCATGGAGATCACCTTCGGTTAAGGTGATTGGGTCAATGGTCAACTTTGAGTCCTTAACCTTCCTCCTTGGTCCTGATCTCTCTTTGATGCATGGGTGCTTTAATTGTGTGGATACGGCCCATGGGTCCACACTCCATTCTCCTGTCTTTTTTTCCTCTGCCCTCTGCCCTGAGGAAGTTGCTTGGCCCTCGTCTTCCTGTGTTGTTTTTGCCTCTACTACCTGTGCTGCTACTACTGCTTTTGTAGCCTTCTTCTGCTCTGTGGCTTTATGTGCAGCTTCTCATGTTGCCCCTACCTCAACTGTTGTTTTTTCCTTTTGCCTTTTCTCTGCTAGTTGGGTGACACGCAACTTGGCATCGTCCTTTTTCTTCTGTGTTGTCACCTTCTCTAGTTCTACCAGATATGGGATGCGCCATTTGGGAGGCCATGTCTCCAATATAGTAAATCGCATCGTCAATGGCTGCAAATGGTAGCTTCGTCCACTACTTCGCTGAATCCTTTCGCACCCTGACATAAATGTTGTGCATAGCATCTTTGAATTCTGCAAAACTTTGTAGACCATTTTGCACCATAGGTGATAGGCGTGGCCTTTGACTGATCCACATCCAGATGCTTGCCTCCATGAGCACCCAGAAAATTTTGGTGTCGCGAATTCATTTCACGTCCTTGGTGGCCTAGAGTGAAGCGTACTTTGCGACCCCTAGTAACTCTCTGTCAATGTTGGGGAATAGATTTTCCTCCAGTAGTTCTCCCACTACTAGCAATATGGATAATAGTAACCACACATAGTGGAAGGTTTCATGCTGCTCCTGGGCTTCGTGACAGTTTGTCAAAAATTCCTCGAAGAGGAATTCAAACTAGATGAACTGGACCCCCTCCGCGGACTACTTGGCCAGTTCGACCACCAGCGTCGGTACCTCATCGGCGCTACACTTCCTTATAATTTTGTTGGCCAGGAGTTGGGTTGCTACGTGCACCCCTTTTTCCTTGATGATGGAGATGGTGTAGCCCCTCTTCTTCTTCTCCAACTTAGATTTTGCCTTCATTACTTCTGCGACAGCCAAATCGCTACCTTTTTTGGCTATAGTCACGGGGTCCTTTCCTTCACAAGGGAGCCAAGAAATACGGTGAAAGAGGTATTTCGTGATGGGAATAAGCTCCTCCAGCCATAGATACCCATCATGCACCAGGAAAAGTAACTACCTGATGAAGAAAATGGTGATGGGCACATGGTGGAAATGTGGTATCCATAACAAGTGCAGCAACCCAGCCTTTTCCACACCGTGTAGCCATTTTCACGACTCTGACATTATCACTACCCCCTCGGTGTTCTACTTCATTAAATTCCTGGTCTCTTGGTGTGGGAAATTCTCGCTGTCAGCGAGGTCCCATTCTTCAAATTTCATGGTTAGCGCATGGCCTTGGTGCATGCCCTCAAATACAATGCCATCGGGGAGGAGCAGGGTTTGGAGTGAACTCTTCATTTCATCCAAATCCTTCGGTACTTTGGTTTTCCCTTTCCACGGAGGGACATACACGGGTAGTTTTGTTGCAGAGCACAACGGTTGGATATCCTCCTCCACATCTCCTTCTTCTTTTGTTGTGGCGATCATGGCTTGCAAGTCTTCTTCTTCCTCATCTGTTTCTATTGTGACTACTTTCCCCTTCTCTTCCATGGATAGTTTGTTGTGTTGGGGATTCCTTGAGGACATGTATACTGGACCTATTACCTATTTATCGTTCTTGGGCCTTGGTGTTCACGGTGATTTGGGGATTTCTGTCACCACCCCGACACTTTCTAGAACATCCTCCACCATTTGGGTCTGCACAGGCTTACTAGCAGTTACTTCTTCAATTCCCAACCCATCCTTAGTGGTCGTCATCATCTTTAGGTTGTATTTTGTCTCTTGTGAACTTAGGGGCTCAATTATCACTCGACTCTCAATGCTCAATGCTCTGCTCAAGCGCTCAATTCTCAAATGACCAAGTGTTGTTCATTGGCCAGCCCTTTGAGTTTTATAGAACCTTTTGAATTTGAATTCGACTGCTCCCCCCAATTTTAGGCCATTAATGCTTTCTTGGTGGCATATTTTCCCAAATCTTTCCCATAACTTGTGTCTTAAATGCCTACCACCTACTCCATTTGGCATCAAATCGAACATCCCATTGTGAATAGGGAGACCAATGGTCACTTCCCAGCCAACACGCGTGGCAACATAGCCCTCCGTGTGCAGTCACAAACCTTGTGATGTTCTGATTCTGCGCACATCTCCAGTATCGTACAGCTCCCAGGTAGAATATTTTATAGTCTCGCACTCCATTTCAACTACCTAGAGCGCTGAGATTTTTTTTCCTACGGCTAGTCAAATGGTCGCACCACCCTTGTGGGGCTCCATCCCATCCTCCAGCATGGTTTGTGGAGACTCCCCTTCTTTCATTGTGGTGATCAGCATTGCACACTCTACTATTTGCAATGCACTACCCTGGTCACTATGTTTGATGATATGTAGTCCAAGCCAAGGTAGCAGACTAACTATTTCGGGAATAAGTACCCTAGGGCTTTGGGTTAGAACCCCAACAGAGTAGTAGGGAACTAAAATAAGAAACACTCATACAACTCAAGCAAAATTCTTATATAATCAAACTACGTTAGAGCGATGTACCCAGATTTCCTTCGTTCAAGTAGGTCCCGCAGGGTTCAGATCCTCTGCAAATCCCAATGTGCTTCAAACCTAAAAAGTCATTCAATTCAAACATACATAGCAATATATAAGTAAAGCATATTCACGAAATTTGACTTTATATCATATAAACAAATGATTGATCGAACATCAAAACAACATTCATATATGAATTACAACATACTTTGATGCATAAACAAAGTTAATTTCAGAAACAAGACAACATTTCTTTTATTGTAGTAAGCTATAAATAACATGGAGAGAATTAACCTGAGTCTTCTTCTTCCAGCTCCAAGTAGAACCATCCTTTGGATTCGTCCTATCATAGCCTTCAACAATCTTCTTCCATAACCAACACTATGATATCTCAAGCAAGAGGGAGAATATCTATAATCAAGGAAACAAGGGTTTCTTGAAGCTTGGGGAAGTGCATGAGGCACAAGGATTCATCAGACTCAGTCAGGGATAATCTCAGTATAATAACTCTATCTCTTCTCCTCCTTTAGGCCTTCCAATAGAAGTCTATTTATACTTCTCCCAATTAGTTTTTTAGTTTGGAAATAGTTGGGAAATAGTTGGGCCACAGGCAATAGGAAGTAATTAACAGGTAAAACCCGTGAACTCCACCCATAATTAAGGAAATTTAATTTTTTAAGTGTTTTAACATATATACATGAGTTGGGTATTGACTAAACCACGTGTACACACTTTTATCTCAAGGAAAAGTAGCGTACAGGGAATAAAACATTGTTTTTAATATATTTGGACCAATTCTGGAAGGACGGGTTGCCCTAGGCCATAAACCAAGCATCACAAATACCAAGGGTGGTAAATGGTGCTATAACACTAACCAGTTCTTGACGATAGTTTTCCAATTTGTCAGTATGATCGTACACACCTTACCTTGCCATCCTTGGTGTTTCAACTAGAAATGCTTCCTTTATTTCATCTTCTAGCCTCTTGACCTCTGTGTCCATTAAAGCACTTTTCTCCCTTAGTCGTACTCAGTCTTTTCCAAGTTCGCGAAGTCCAAAGTTTCCCCTTCAGATTTCTTCCTCAACTCTTATATGTTTTGTTTCCCATAGTTGTGTGATTTATTCATTCCGTTCTACACAGATCATCGTCTCTATAGGTGTTGTTACATGTGGACTGGGCTTCACATGCTCCTCACTGACTACAGCCCCTACTTCATACTTCGGTTTCGGAAGCGCTTGCACAGTTAGGGTTTTGCACATGGTCCTATAACCCCATACAACCGCTGGTACATGTAGGTCCCAGTCAGTGCATGTCACATGGTGGACCATGTTCAACACTTCACACACCTTGTCAAAGGCTTCCCCATGTATGATTTTTGGTGCACTACATTTTATCATTCTTCGTCATTCACGCACTTGTCCTACCTACTTCTATTTGTTGTTCCTATTTCCTATCATGAGAGCGGTGTGCGTTCATGCGGGCTACATGCCATACGCCTGTACCCATCTAGAAAGGTGGGCGCGCAAGCTATTTCTTCCATCATGCCTGGCTTCCATCCTCATTTGAGGCTTCCAAAATTGTAAGCACATCATCCTTCTACATTCGCACCAGTCTCTGAAACTCTGCTAGTGCGTACTCCACCACTCTACAGGTGTAGCACACAGTGCCCATTTCAGAGCATCAAACCACTATTGTTCTAACACTTCTCTTTCAAATTTGTTCAGGAATTCATCCACCACTGTCAACCCATCATACATAGGTAGATCTCTCACCTTAGTTTTCATGTAGCGCAATGATCTTACCATCATGTTGCAAATGAGAGTGGTTACCTCATGTAACCAGTTCTACCATCGTTCTGTTTCATCATCTGAATCTGATGTGCAGGAGCTTTTGCGCTCCCACAAAATCCTACCATTGGCTATTGGATTCACCCAATCTTGCTCTCACGTGGTTGTCTCATAGATACAATCTAGCTCATCGTCTCTCTAGTCGTTGCGCACTGGCTCTATGTAGTGCGATCCTTTTGCAGGGACTAAAGGTACCACTATGTGTAGTGACTTTTTCTCAAAATTCATTTTGCACTTCTTTAGATTTATCACTCCGTTCATATCAGTGGCCCAATCTATTCCCAGTAGCACAAGATAGGGATTGTTGTCATCGATAATCTCTATCACTTAAAAAACTACAAGCGCGCTCGCACCTTTGATGTCTACCATTATTCCTTGCAATCTTCCCATTGTTACGATCTTCTGCTGGTTTGCCATTTGCAATTGAATAAATGACCATGCAACGCAAGCCTACCTATGTGTTCCCATGTCTATTTTCGTAGTACATTCGTGTCTGATCCTAGATCTAGAATCAATTGATCCATTTCATATTCTCTAATTTTCATAGTCAATCGTATTTCCCTTCCTGTTTGCGATGTGTGCTTTTCAAGTTTCCAGACTACGCACAATTCTTCTGACCCAACGCACCTAGTGATAAGTTCCCGCAATCCTTTCATAGCCTTGCTGTCATGTAGCAGCTTCATGCATGTCTTCAAAAAGGTAGTGAGCATTGTAGGATCCATCCTTGGTTCTATTTGATCCTTACTACCTAAAGTAGAGGCCTCCATGAATGTCTCCTTCGCACGCTCCAAATCAAATTCAGGTTCCTTTGTAGGAGCCTTGCGAACCCACATACTTTCTACAGGCTACTTACTTTTGTCATATCCTATCATGATACCACTTGAAAGCATGATTTTTACATTTAGGTCCTCTTTGTGCTACTCAAACCTCATCATTTGTAGGTTCCTAGTCAGGGGAGGCTGAAGTACTTTATTATCAAGCAACCTCACTATCATTGTAGCGCAGTCCTCCATCTCATGACCAAATTGGGTACAATATAAACATGATGCTCTTTTCGTATTTGTACAATCATGGGAATAATGCCCTAGCCCTCCACAATTGCAACAAATCAGTTGTCTGCGACCCCTTCTTGGTCCCATTCCACTTCGACCTCGTCCACGCCCCTGAAATCTAGCGTGCGCCATCCCTGCATTTGGATAGAGGGCTCTTTTTTCATTTTTCACTCTATAGGCAGGAGTCTAATCCATCATCAGCTCGTACCTTCTGCAGGTGCACTCATCATGGCCTACTGACCTACAAAAATTACAAATCAATTGTTGGGACATCTTTGTATACTTCTGTAATAGGTGACGGTTATCTGTAGCATGTTTTCCTCCTATCTGACAAACCACACACCATAATGCAGGCACCACGCTTGGTCATTCTTATGCCTCTTCTCTTAGTGGCATCGGCCCTCCTCCCACCAAGTAGTTCGCGAAGACTAGACAATGATCCTTGTCATGCCCCTGACCTTTACATTTTATGCACCATA
>APFE030195050.1:0-10525 GCA_000404065.3 Pinus taeda | reverse complement strand
AGGGGATGGGAAAAATAGGGAGCTAAATAATAATGTTAGTGGTTAATATGGAGATGGTAAGAAAGCGCTAAGTTCAGGAGACCTTAGGCTGTTACAAGGGGGTAGAACCATGCTTAAGAGAAAGTATGGAACAACTTTGAGTTAAGCAGATCTTTACTCAAGCCAGTGTCATGAAGATGATGGAACTTAAGAGGTGTCAAGCAGATCTTGACCTCTTTTGGGGAAGTTAGTTAGTGATTGGGGAAAACAGAGAAGGGGAGTTAGTTATACCTCTTTTGAGCTTCTTGCATACAAATTCTTGCTGATTGTGTCCTAAATGCTATGACATCTGAAAACCTAGAACTGGTCAGCAATTAGGATTTAACAACCTCAGAACTACCTACCCAGCCTACTTACCTATCATTTTTTCTTCTTTTGTTTGGGGGTGCACTTAGACTTGCAAACCCATCATTCATTTTTCTTTTGATGCTTTCCTATCTACATACTACCCTTATTTCTTCCAGGGCCCAGATTAAGTTTGTTGGCTCCTCTGCTTTCTCTACCTATCTAAGAATCTGCCAAGATTAAAACTGTTTGGACAGATTTACATTCTCTATATTCTAAAATAGGAAATTTAAACCTAGGGAGACCAAGATTAAACTGTTTGGACCTCCCTTTAACCGAAAAATGGCGATACCAGGATAACTTTACAAAATTTGGAAGGCAATTGAATGAGCTTGAGGTAGCCTTCTTCACTTGGAGACTGTTAAGCAAATATGGAGCATTGCAGCAGGCAAAGTACGACATATTTGGCCTGTAAAATGCCAATCATGAAATATGAATAACCTGCTGCAGCAAGAAGCTAACACATAACAATTAGGGTTGTTGTGAAAACACAATAACTACCTTCAGTCGTCATTTTCTCATTTTGACTGTGTGCTGACAAGGCTCTGCAAGATCTGTAGTTTGACTTTGTTTAGGAGTTAATCTTTGGTTTTTTGTTACCTGGTGCACAACTCTGTTACTTTTCTGCTTTCAAGCATTTGCAGTTCATTACTTACACCTCTAGAATGTACTAATAAATTCAAGGTTTTCACTTATAGGGTGAGCTATATTTATCTATATAGATTTATGTGCTAGAATTTATATTTTTAGTCTTCATTTGTAGTTGTATCTTGCAGAATACATTGAACCTGTATCTAATTTTTGTACCATTTGGGTCTGGAGGAAATAATCCAACTCGTTCATAGTTCATTTTTTGGTTGTGGGTTTCTTTAAATCCTTCTTTTTTTGGTTTTAGCCGTGTATTAACAATGTAAAATAGCTCAACATCTAAGTACCTCATCTACCTGATAATGTATAAAACCCCAAGCTATATTTCTTTATGGAAACTTATGTATCTTCAGGATTCCATGAGTTTTAGGCCATAACGTTTAATTCCCTCTTTACAATTTATGTACTTATAGTTTCACTCAATGTTTTAGAAAGTTTTCTCCTTTTTATTTTGAAATTCTAGAATATATATATGTGTGTGTGTGTGTGTGTGTTTCACTTATTTTAATTTATGAATTCCTTCGTGTGATTCTGGAATTGCATTTCATCATGGTTGGGCTTGTTAGTAGCCATAACCCTATATGGGTTTTCGGTGAGATATGGAAAGTGGTTTATTAGTGTAAAATGTACTTGGATAACCATTACAAGTGTTACTCTCATGACCATTTTACTTGCATACCTAGTTATCTATTGGAAGGTGTAATTTATGGTTTTGCTTCTTTGTAGGGTTATTACTTTCTTTAACTTTTGTTTAATGTAGACAATGGCTAAATTTTCTCTTTGTATGTCACTATTATATTGTTTTTATATTTGTAGCGACTTTGTAACCATGTTATATTTAGTTTTTCCATAGGTGTTTACTTTTATATATATATATATTATATATATATATATATATATATATATATATTATATATATATATATATATATTTTTTTTTTTTTTTGAAGAATGAGGGGTTTGAATCCTTCTCAAAGTAATTATGAGGCAACCCTCCAATGCTTCTTTTTTATACCATTATTATATTTCCTTTTTACCATTATTATAATCAGTTACTAATTACTTATTTTATTTCTTTGTGTCTCTACATGTAATTATTTAATATACCAGTTGTATTTTCTTTTCCTTCGACATTTTCGGTTTTTGGTTACTTTTACGACTCATAGGACATTTAGTTACCTTTACTTGGTTGGATGCTCCTATAACATTGGATTCTTATATGTTTGTACATAGTTCCTATGTTCATGGCTCCACTACCAGACATCTATTATTTTTTTATATAAATATTAAGTGTATTTGTTGATTTACACTCTTTTTTTGGAAGAATGTAAACTTCAGGCCTCTACGCATATGTACTCTTAATTATGAAATTTTTCACTAAGTGTATTTTTAACTGAATGTGATAGGGTCAATTATTTTTGCCTAAGCTACTACATAACATTTTTTTCCATTTAATAACTTTATCATCAAGCTATGTAATATAACACCCTCCTCCCACATTTACCCAAGCTAACCAGTCCATTGGGGTAAACATGTGATGAGAGATTACTGTAATGTGATTCAACTCCCCATATACAATTAAGGAGGTGGAACCAACATAAAGAAAGCAAATTGACCTTCCACAAAAGCTATAGAAAGGAGGAAATGAACCCTTCTAGGTGACCAAAGTGTGAGACAACTTGACATTTTACTGATCTAGACCCTCAACCGCCATGACAAGCCATGCATGTGACTGAGGCCTTCGAGTCGCTCCCACAACAAGGCATGTCAATGACTGTGGAATTTTTGAGGGACTTTTGAGCCACTTTCTCATGGCTAGGTCTCACGCCACTGCTCAGAACTTCATGAAACTTTCAGAAATAAGTAATAACAATGGGAGCAGATATATCTGAAATAAATTTCTCAATGATCAGATATGACTCCAATTGAAAGTTATGAAAATCCAATTCCTCTTGTGAAAACAAAGATTCATCCATAAAACTTGAACAATCATTCAAAGGCATAGAAACAAGATGATGGGAAAAATCTTTATCCAAGGGTTCAACATGATTAAAGGATTCAAGATTAACAGAGTGATTAACAAGACTACGAAATGTATGATTGATAGAATAGGAAGAATCATCATCTTGAGAAATAGAAGAGAGGAAAAGTAACTCTTCATTAATGGATTTATCAACATTAGGAATAATTTCCAAATTCAATTCGTGGATTTGATTTTTATATTTTCCAACTTGAATAGGATCAACATAAGGTACAAGAAAAGGGGGAGGACAAGGAATAAAAGGATTTATATATTCCTCCTTGGAAGATTGAATTTCCTCTTGGGAAAGGCAATTTGGTGAATCTAATTAAAAATACTTGCTTGAGATCCTAACCAAGAACTAGAATTTCTCATCTAAATATTCCCAATCCACATTTCATAAGAAAAATCATAACAAAAGTGAAGAAATCGATCAACGAATTGTTATAAAGATTCATTTGATTTCATATTAAGCTGATAAATTCTATTACAAACATATTGTTATTTGTACCTGTCAATAATTTGATGAAGCACATTAACTAGTTGCTTAAAATAATGGATTGAAGTAGTAGGAATATAATAACACCACTACTTTTTCATGACCTTCCAGTGTAAGGGTGAAGAACTAAGTAAGAATATCTTCATAATAAACTCCACTTGAAAAACATAAATGAAAAAATTCAACCACATAATCAAGAAGGATTGTTGGACCCTTTCCATCAAACCTTAAATGTGACAAGTTATGTAAAAATTCAGTTGGGATTGAAAGATCCAAATCCTTTGAGAAAAACCTCAATATTACGATTTGGGATGCAACCATTTAAGATAATAGATTCTAAAAGAATTTATAGTCTTACCTTGTAACCATCAGGAACTTTAGGATCACTTGATATTTCTTCTGAATTTGGACCAGGGTTGTCACCACCTCATGCAAGAGAACCATCTCGTTGTACAACTATTTCATGGAGTCTTCCATAAGCTTGAATTCTTTAAGTATGTACATCCATAGGTCTATTGTGCTAATGATAGCGGAAGAAAACCTATATTTTTTGTGGCAAGATGATTAACTTGTTGTTTTGCGATGACCAAATCTTTTGGCAACCTTATATTCTCACTCAAAAGATGCTCTGTATTATTTTGTGTCGCTATCACAAAATACACATCCACTCCCATGAATACTTGGGGATTCCTCCTAGTATTGGATGCTATTACCAGGAATCTCAAATTTTGTTTAACAATTTATTGAACCTAGAATTCAAATCCTTGATTTTCTCATTGGGATTGACTTTAAGGTTGGAGAGATCATTGATTAGAGTAGAAGTTGTGTGATCATCACCAAACTTAATAAAAAATTGTTCTTCAAATATATCCCAACTTGTGATAGATGTTGGTGGTGTTAGGCCCCTATACTACTAGTGTAACCCCTTATTGTTATTAGAGCAACCCCCTTATTGTATTGTTGTGCCCCTACAATATTATTGTTATGTAGGCTATGATTGTATTGGGACCGCTTAGACTCATATATATATAGAAAGGAGGTCTTTTCATCTGTATCATTAAAGAATTGTTCATTTGCGTAATGTAAAGGAGGTTTCCCCCTTGAAGAGGTTGATTTTGAAGTCGTTGATCTATCTTTTCTTCTATTTTGTGAGTTGGTTGAATAACATTTGGTATCAGAGCCTACATAACAATAATATTGTAGGGACACAACAATAACAATAGTGGGATTCTATGGGGCATAATAATAACAACATGGGGAGTATATGGGCACAATAATACAATAAGGGGGTTGCACTAATAATAATAAGGGGTCACACTAGTAGTATAGGGACCTAACAAGAAGAAATGAATCCGACCATATTTTATAATGCATTGGCAGGAATTACCACTCTTCAAAATCTCAAGATAGAAGGACATATCATGAAGAAAAATGTAATAGTGTTGATTGATTCGAGTAGTACCCATAATTTTACAGAAGAAGGATGGATCATGGCACATGTGTTTGGATTATAGGGCGATCAACAAGATTAATATTAAAGATAAATTTTCCATTCCTGTCATTGATGAATTATTGGATGAATTACATGGAGCAATTTACTTCACCAAGTTGGATCTTCGTTTAGGATATCACCAAATCAAAATGAAGACTGAAGACATTCCAAAAACAACATTTAGAACTCATGAGGGTCATTATGAATTTTTGGTCATTCCTTTTGGCCTTACCAATGCACCTTCTACATTTCAAAGTTTAATGAATTCCATTTTCAAACCCTTCCTTAGAAAATTTGTGTTAGTATTTTTTGATGATACACTAATCTATAGCAAGTCTTGGAAGGATCATGTTCAACATGTTAACAGGGTGCTCAAACTATTGGGGGAGAAACAACTATATGCAAAAAGCTCCAAATGTTTCTTTGGCATACAAGAGGTGGAATATTTAGGTCATATTGTATCTCATGAAGATGTTAAGGTAGACCCTAACAAAATTAAATCCATTAAGGAATGGAAAATTCCCACATCCATAAAGCATCTACCACGATTTCTCAGGTTGACAGGGTATTATTAAATGTTTGTTAAGAATTATGGGAGAATAACATCACCTCTAACAACATTACTAAAGAAAGATGCATTTTCTTGGACTTGAGAAGCAACAAAGGCCTTTTATCATCTTAAAGAGGCAATGTGCCAAGCACTGGTCTTAGCTACGCCGAGCTTCACAAAAACCTTTATTGTGGAATGTGATGCCTCAGGAAATGGAATTGGTGTTGGTTTAATGCAAGAAGAAAGACACATTTCTTTCGAAAGTCATCCAGTCAAAGCATAGTATTTACACAAAGCTATTTATGAGAAGGAAATATTGGCAATACTACATGCACTTAGGAAATGCTGACCTTACCTGATGGGCAGACACCTCAAGGTAAAAACATATCATGATAGTCTTAAATAATTTTTAGAACAAATATATCTTCAGAGAACAATAAAAATGGGTCACAAAGATGTTGGGTTATGAATTTGAAATCATCTACAAAAAAGGGAAGAAAAATATTGTTGCAGATGCACTCTCAAGAAAGGATGAGGATGTGGAAGCATTGTTTGGTGCCATTGCTATTATCCAACCAAATTGAATAAACGAAGCAAGGGATGAATGGAGGAATGACGAAGAAGTGTGGGCGCTCATTCAAAAGTTGTAGCAAGACCCCAGTATATATGAGATATTTAGCTAGAAAAATGATTCATTATGGTACAAAGATCGTTTATACCTATGTAAGAATTCCAAACTCAAACAAAAGATTCTTCTAGAATTGCACACCTCTCCCTTAGGAGGAAACTCCAGATTTTTAAAAACTTACCACAGGGTTAAGAAAGATTTTTTTTGGGATTTCCTTAAATATGATATTCAAAAGTTTGTGGCAGAATGTTTGGTTTACTAAAAAAATAAATTTGAGACAATTAAGACCCCAGGTCTGTTACAACCTTATAAATTTCAAGTCAATGTTGGGAGGAGGTTTCAATGGATTTTATCATAGGTTTACCCAAGTCCAAAGGAAAAAGTTTCATCATGGTGGTAGTTGATATACGTACAAAGTATGCACATTTTTGTGCATAATCTCATACATTTAAATCCAATACAGTTGCTACTGCATTTATGGAAACAATTCAAAAGCTACATGGAACCCCAAAGATTATTGTAAGCGACAAAGATCCCATTTTCAATGGAAATTTTTGGACAAAATTATTTTCTTGTTTGGGTACTCAATTAGCTCATGGGTCATCTTATCATCCTCAATCTGATGGGAAAATTAAGATAGTGAACAAATGTTTGGAAAGATATCTTCGTTTCTTTGTATTTGATAAATAGACACAATGGGTCAAGTGGTTGCCTCTGGCTGAATGGTGGTACAATACTTCCTTCCATACTGTAGCAAAAATGACCCCATTTATGGCACTTTATGAATATCATCCACCATCCACCACATCATATTTAAAAGAAGATTCTAAGGTTCGAGCAGTGGTAGATCACATTGAGCATCAACAACAAGTTCTCAAACTCTTAAAGGATAACCTCACTTTGGTGCAAAATATAATGAAACAATAGTTAGATCAACATCGTAGCAAAATAAGTTTGATGTAGATGACTGGGTATTTCTATGACTACAACCATACAAACAAATGTCCCTGAAGCAGCCTAAGAAGGATAATAAATTATCACGAAAGTATTATGGTCCATACAAGGTGTTACAAAATATTGGTACTATGGCATACAAATTGGAGCTTCCTGCATCTTCCTGAGTGCACCTAGTTTTCCATGTTTCATGCTTAAAGAAGTTTATCGGTGAGAAGATCCCAAATCAAACAATATTTCCAAAACTTGATGAGGAAGGAAAAATCATATT
Source organism: Pinus taeda (assembly GCA_000404065.3). Lineage (NCBI taxonomy): Eukaryota > Viridiplantae > Streptophyta > Pinopsida > Pinales > Pinaceae > Pinus > Pinus taeda. The sequence continues at coordinate 3,080 of APFE030195050.1, read as the reverse complement.
GGAACCTAAAGTAATCACAGAAACAAAAAATCAAAAGCTATGAAATCGATCAATTTCAAAGTATCTCATCAAGTGGAAGAACTTACCCACTAAAGATTCCACATTGGAGGATAATATTTTTATACAGAAGCATCCAAAACTACTCAAGCATTGAGGACAATAGTTTTTGAAGGAGAGGGGCATGTTAGGTTCTTATACTACCAGTGTAACCCCTTATTGTTATTAGTGAAACCCCCCTATTGTACTATTGTTCCCATATAGTCCCCATGTTGTTATTATTAAGCCCCATAGAATCCCACTATTGTTATTGTTGCATCCCTACAATATTATTGTTATGTAAGCTCTTATTGTATTAGGACCGCTTAGACTCATATATATAGAAAGGCAGTATTGTCATTTGTATCATCAAAGAATTGTTCATTTGTGTAATATAAAGGAGATTTCCCCCTTGAAGAGACTAATTTTGAAGTCCTTGATCTATCTTTTCTTCTATTTCGTGAGTTGGTTGCATAACAGGTGATCATGAGAAGTACCAAGAACCTGCATATCCTTCAAGGGTGTATGGAAATAATCTTACTACAAAATCTTCTTCTACCACTCCATTAAGATTAATGGGTAACATAAAATTATGGAGATGTTCTTTAGCAGTGAGTCCATCGTCGAAATTAAAACAATGTAAACTTTGAAATGGTAACACATACTGTTACCCGTTTTGTAGAGATAGCAAAAAAGTGACCCAATTTTGAAAAGGGGTGATGCAGAACACACATGTGTTTTTTAGAGCATAGTTTTTGGCACTATAAATTTTTTGTGTACATTGTGTTTTAGAATGGTAGTGTCTTTTATGTTGATTTAAAAATGTGGTAATTCTACACCAGGCCCTTTTTCTAAAAGGCTTTTCTTTTTTCTTTTTTCTTTCTTTTCTTTTCGTTCTTCTTTCCTTTCTTTCTTCTTCTTTTTTTTTTTTTTTTTTTTTTTTTCAATGTATGAAAATGTAAATAACTATTGTAAATTTAATCATTTTTGAGATGCTCTTTTCTTTTCATATTTTCTTGTTTTTTTTTATTTTTAAATTTTTTTGTAGTGAGGTTTTTATTGTTTTGCATATTTAAAGAAGAAAGTTGATATTTTGAATTTTCGATATTTTACAAATTTATACATAGTTAATTAACTTTTCAATCCACAAGAAATAATTGTTTTTAAAAAACAATAATTTTAACAATGGACATAAAAATAGCCATTTTTAACATAAATATAACTAAAAAACTACACGTTTTGATAATTTTTTGCTACAATTGACATGCGAAAATCACAATTTTTATACAAAAAATTTAACTAAAAATGGTTAAATAATAGTTTTTTTATGAATTTCATGTCAAAAAAATAATAATAATCACTTTTTTTTTCAAAAAATAATGACTAATTTAAAAATTAATGCGAAAATCACATATTACAAATATTGAATGCATAACAACCTTAATTGAGTGTATATTTTTCTCATAAAATGTCAAAGTCAAAACATTACAAGTATAACTACTTAATAGTTACAAAAAATGATCTTGATTTCCAAGCATAACTTAAATTTAATCAAAATGTCACGTAATCCAAACTCTTCGTCCTCTACAGTTTCATCATTGTCTTCTTCCACAATATTTTCTTCTTCCTTTTGCTTATTTTCGTCTTCTAATTGATCTTTGATGTCTGCGAATCTCCCAATGTATGTCTTTCCAAACATCCCATGTAATGGTGATTGGGGTTCTTTTGCCTTTTTCGCCACACGTGATTCACTGAAGTCCCCTTTCTTCAACCCAATTTCTTGCATTGCATCTGAAAGAAATTGAAGAGCATTAATTCTTTGCTGAATGAAATTGCACTGTATTGGATCTTTTTCAATTGCAATGCAATTTCTTCCTTTTTGAAAGAAACATGCTAGTGTTGTACTTAATTACCAAGCACAAAAGAAATAATGAAGTAAATTAGTACAATGACATATTAATTAAAAAATAACGTATTGAAATTCAATTCCATATAATAAAACTTACCAGAGCTAGAAAATAAATCCAAAACCCAATCTCCTTCATTTGAACATATTCCTATAAGATAGTTAATCAATAATTGTGGTTTTTGATAAATATTAACTATCTCTCATTTTGTTTCTTTGTCTTCATATGTTAATTTTCTCACAACAGCATCATAAGTCAGTATTTGGCTATGACTCTTTTTGTCTACCTGATTAAAAATCATAGACATATAGTTATCATCTTTTGCCCAACTATCAATATGAATGAACTCACAATCATTTATAAATAGTTGATCTTCACGGTTAAGAAGATTTGACTTTTGCCTATAACATGAAATAGTAAAAGTTCAATTAACTTGTACATAAATGAATTTTTCGACATTAATCAAACAAACATTTTAAATGTCTTACCATGTAAGCTACATCCTTGAATTTGTTTTCCCCTTGAAGCTTGACAATATCATTGCCAATTGTGTGTCTGAATGAAATGTCACAAATCTCCATAATAATGATGACGTGACTTCTACAAATCCCGCAACCACTTTACTAAGAGCTTGATAAGTATAAGGGTCCCTATCATAGTTAATGTTTGGAATATTGAAACCATGGGTAATATCTGCAATAGCTAGGGCATAATCCCTTTTAGGTATGAGTTTAGCAATGTCTTCATAGTCACCTTGTATTACTTGATATTGAATAGTGTCTAGCCCATTCCAAATGAAATGAGTAAGAGTTGGATCAAGTTCAACATTCTTAATACGTTGCTTCCTCAGTGTTTCGATCTTTATTTTTTTAATAAAGGTTCTGAAGCTATATGGTGCTCCATTATCATCCTTCTTCATCTTTTATAAAATAAACAAATATATATGTAAGTTATAAATTAAAAATAGCACATAGATGAATAAAAATTTAATGTTGATGTAGAACTTGAATCTGGATAGTTGCATACAACATCATCTCAACTATATTCATTCAACAATTTAACCATTTGTTCTTGAATTTTCATGTAAAATTTGTAACTGGATAGATAAAGTAACAAAAAGTTAATATAATGATATGT
>APFE030195043.1:67626-187941 GCA_000404065.3 Pinus taeda | reverse complement strand
TCAGGTATTCTTCTCCTCTAGGTGTTCTTTTACTGAACGGACCGCATGTATCTGTATGAACTAGCTCAAGAGGCATGATAGCTGATCCTTCTTTCTCTGGAAAGTTAGTTCTAGTCTGTTTTCCAAATTGACATGATTTGCATATGGTGTTGTCAGGAATTTTGATATCTGGAAGATCGCGAACTGCCTGATATTTGCATGCTTTCCTTATTTGTGAAAAGCTTAGATGCCCCAACCTCCGATGCCATAACAAGTGCTCATCATCCTTGCTCAGATAGCATTGTTGTTGTTCTTCTTCAAATATGTACAAATTATTTGGAGTTCTTTTGCCTTTGATCACTGTTTTACCTGTATCAAGATCACGAACAAGACATCCATTTGATCTGAATATCACCTCGGTTCTTTGATCACACATCTGACTGACACTTAGAAGATTATGTTTCAATCAATCAACATACAAAACATTTCCAGCCTTGACCTTTTCTTTTAACTGAGCAATACCTTTTCCTTTTATAGTTGCAGGAGTATCATTTCCAAAAGAGACTTTCTTTCCTTTTTCTAGAGCAGAATATGACTCAAGTTTTCTTTATCACCTGTCATATGCTTCGAACATCCACTGTCAATGTACCATAGATTTTCCTATCCCTCTGCATAAAATGCTATCCCACATCTTTCTGTTTGTGTTTCCTTTATTCTCCATGTTTTGGTGCTTGAGGCTTGTTCCTTTTTCTGCTGAAACCTGCTCCTGCATTCAGAAGAGTCTTCATGACCAAAGTTATTGCAAATAGAACATTCAACTTCATTTTCAAGAACCGAAAAGTTGTTATAGGTCCTTTTTGTAATCCCGGTCATACTTCTTTGTTTTTGAGCTTCCCTAGTCATGATCGTTTTATATGCAACACATTGAGCTGCTTTCTGACCAAAGTTATGGCAAGAAAAGCATTGTCCATTGAAGAAACTTTTTGCGGTTATCGAATCTACCAGCCAATTGATTGTAATTTCTCTTGTCATCTATTCTTGAACCAAATTGAGAAGATTTTACCTGTGGTTGGTTGTAGCTTTTGTTCACCCTTAAGATGGATTGCCCCTGATAGTTTCTATTTGCAATTCGTCCTTGCTTTACCTGATGGTCTTCATTGTGCTTTTTCTCATTTCTTCTTGCTGCATCAAGATAACATTTTGAGGTGGATGCTTGAGAAGTTTCTCCATTATAGCCCAGACCTGTCTTGTTTAGAGGAGACCGCTGCACATTGATAATCTCATCCAAAGTTTCAGATCCTTTGACAAACTTAAGATTAATAGCTTTTGTTTTCTCAATCTCTTTTCTAAGACCAACAATTTCACCTTCTAATTTTTCAAGATGTCTTTCCTTTTCATCAATTTGAAATTGTAGAGTATCAATGATCATATTCTTCTCTTCTATACATCTCTTAAGTTTAGTAATTTCTTCATGAAAGTAATCCACATCTATAGCATCCATATAATCATCATCTTCAAATGCCATTAACAATTTATATTCATTACCTCGTTCATCTTCATCACTGTTTGATAGACCATCACTGTCTTCATGAGTGTAGTAGCTTTTCTTACTTTCACTCTGTTTCTTGTTCCATCTAGCAGGTTCCTTTCCTTTATCCTTATAAGGACATTTTGCAGCATAATGACCTACTCTTCCACAAGCAAAGCATTTAAAAGGCAACTTACCTCTGAACCTTCCAGAACCCCTTTGAAGATTTCTGACAAAGTTTGATTCTTCTTCCTCTTCTTCTGGGACGTTGCTTGCTTCATAATAATCTCCTTTGCCTGATGCCTTGAAAGCATCTTCTCTTCTATCTGATGGACCTTCCTTTATCATTTCATAAGCAATTAGAATTCCATGTAGCTGAGACATAGTAAAAATTCGTAGATTTTCTTTTTCTTCTATTGCAGATACTTTAAATTCAAACTTGGGGGACAATGATCTTAGAACCTTTTCAACCACAATAGCCTCTTTTATTTCTTCACCCAAATTTTTCATAAAATTAACAACTTCATCTACCCAAAGAAAATAGTTAGCCACACTTTCATCATTATACATCTTGAGAGTCTCATACTGAATCCTGAGAGTTTGAAGTTTGGCACGCTTTACCTGTTCATCTCCTTCATAGCTTGTGACAATTTTGTCCCATATCTCTTTTGCGGATTTATAGTGCATTACCTTCATGAATTCCGATTGGGATATACATCCTAATAGGGTACTGACTGCTTTTGCATTTGTTTCATACTTCTTTTTCTCGTCTGCATCTGTAGGAGTAGTTGAAGGAAAAGCATAGCCTGTCTCTACGATGTCCCAAACTTCTGTACCAAGAGATTGAAGATAGGAAGTAACTCTTACCTTCCAATAATTGAAGTTTGTCCCATCAAAACCGGTGGCCTGATAGATGCTTCCCTCTCGTAGTTGCTCATGATGAAAGATCTTCCTTCAAGTGATCAAGCTTCTTTAGAAGGACCTGGCTCTGATACCAATTGTTGAAAATAATACTAGAGGGGGGGGGGGGTGAATCAGTATTATCTTATTCTTTTACCAAATCTTTCTTATTTATACTTGAATTATTTTTGCATACCAATACCATAAATAATGAGCATGAATAAGAAAAGCAGACATTCACATCAAAGAACACTAGATATAAGGTGGAAACCCAATGTGGGTGAAAACCACCTGCTGCAATATGTCTCTATCTTCTTTCAAATTAGAAACTCCTTTTACAATGGTCTTGTACTGGTGCAGTCCTTTGCCAGTACGTAGGCTGCAACCTGCATAGAGCTACAACTCTCTCTCGTTTTCCAGTCTCTCCTGGAAGGGAGCTACAACCCCCTACTTCTTTTCAAGGACCACTTTTCATAAATTTTCAAACTGGATCCATATACATCAAATGATCATCAGGTACATGTAAATTATACAGTCAGCTGCAATAACCAGATCAACAGAACAGAACCCAGAGCACCTTATCAACAGAAAAAATTCAACCAACAGAAGATCTTAACACAGATACGCGGTTTTTCTTTTTACTGGCCTGCGTTGCTACGCACTTCACCTTCTGCCTCTCTGCATATACCCGCAGATCTCCTTCTGCTGTACAGCGTGGCCACGCATTGCTCCTTTCACTGAACTGCGTACAGTATGCACCCAATGGCACTATCGCGCCGCGTACTTCCTAGGAGATACGCACTCAAAAGAATAACCGCGCCGCGTACTTTCACAACAAGTACACACCTAGAAGAATAATTGTGTCGCGTGCTGCTACAGAAGGCACGCACCTGAACCACTGTTGCCCTGCGTACCTGCGCACTGAACCTTTGGCGCCTCTGCGTACCCACGCACAGAACCTTCGGCACCTCTGCGTACCCACACACTGAACCTTCGGCGCCTCTGCGTACCCACGCACTGAACCTTCGGCGCCTCTGCGTACCTTGGACTAGGGTTGAAATAACCTCAGATGCTCAGATCTGAACTTGTGCTCAAGAGATCACCCTTCGCCGATTCGCTTCTAACTTCTCCTTTATAAATCAATCTTTTAAGAACCGAGAACCCAATAGATCAGATCTTAAGATATTCAAAGATCAAAAAGATGTACTGGCCAAATGATCTCCTTTGCTTTATATAGGCAAGCTCTTCCTCAAATCAAGGATCATGGGGCTCAATAATAATAATAAAATAAACAATACCACAGACCAAAACCATGATAACCCAATACTGTTGGCTAAATACCATGAGAAACCCCACGTGTGGGCGCTTAACTGCCTTGGAATGTGTGCACTGGGGTACGCACCTCATGGATGGGTAATCCGCGTATTTGGATGCGGTCCCTGCATGGCATGCCTGCGGGTACGCACCTCCTGAACTGTTCTCCTGCGTACTTCTTTATTTTTATCAAAATGAATGGGTGTTGCCATCAAGTACAACATCTGAAACATATAATCATACCAGAACCATAATGCCAACAATCATTCCCATCTCCTCTGCCTCCCCTTCTTCGCCTCCGCCCACCCCCTCCAGGCCTGCACCCAATTCTTCTTTCCAGAACTCGCGATTCACCTTCCGGAGCCGCCTCAACCAGCCCATAATTACTTTTACCACGACAATCATGGTTTCTGAAGAGGTCGATGAGCCTGTGGAACCTATCAGTTCTTCTACCCCGTCCCCTGAAGAAAGCCTCTCACATGGAGCTAAGATTAATCCTAATCCATCAGCCACGCATATGCAGGAAGATTCTCCGAAGAGTGCTGAGGTTTTAGACACGCCAATTGTCGAGGAAGCCGAGGTAGTGGCTTACGGTCCGGTTCAACGCAACTTTGGCATCATGCACCTGATCAACCAGTCTGTGGAAGGCGTTCTCGAAGAAGGTGAGGCTTCTCAGCCAGCTGCTCCAGATATGCCGACAGCCATATGCCCAGACCCATAGAGCTCGGGCAAGTAAGCGTTTTTCCAGAGGGGTTATGGTTTCTGCTCAGTTTTTGTTTCTCCTCTCCTCTCTTCAGCAAGCTTCTTTCACGCTCTCGGATATGTCTAATGTATGGCTGAGGCCGACCTCAGATCCTGTTTTCTTTTTGCTGAATCACATGCTCTCATGACTCGCTGGAATTTCAAGGTGGTTAGCTTCCTCTGCTTGGCATCTCCTGCAAGCAAGAAGCTCTTTTGTAATGTCTTCCACCCCTCTGTTGCTTTGTTTAATCTCCTCTCTCACAGGCACAAAGTTTTCTCTCTGTTTTCTAGTCTCTCTGCTAAGGGCCAAGAAACTGGCCCTCTGAGGCGTAGCCCTCATTGTAAATACTTTTACTTTTTATTTTAATAGAATTAATACTGATTCAAAAAAAAAAAAAAAAAAATCTTGTTAATTATGATCTGAATTTACACTTTTTTTTTCATTTTGCAAGGGATGTTTTTGTTATAGTTGCACCCATCAACAACATAGAAACTGTGAAGTATTATTTGATGTGGTGCATTGAACGAACGATGAAGTTATTGGACTATGATGATAACGATTTTATATATGAAAGAGGGTCTATTATACTGGAAGGATATTTTTTCCAAGAAACTCATCAAATTGAGTGTCATGTTTACTTTCAAGGCTATCAACCCGATGCCATAAGTTTTCAATAGACTAAGTCACTTATTGTGTGCAATTTTGATAGAAGTTCAATCAAGAAAAAAATCAAAAGTTAAAAAATGGGGAATGTCAAAAGCTGAGCATGAAAAAATCATTGAGGATGGAATTCCATTAGAATAATTTTAATTTAACTGCCCAACAATATCTTCTCCTTGTATTTATCTTTGAAAAAGATTTCAAGAAGATTGTTATGCTTTCTTTTTTTGGACTCTTAAGTTTTCCATTCTAACAAGTACCAAGTATTACAAAATCATCTTCATTAATATGGTGGCTTTGTTGTTAAGTTAAAAAGAAATTCAAATATCCCAAATACTACTATAATGTAAAGATGTAGCATACCACAATTTTCTTGTTTATTGTTGATTTTACACCTACCATGTTTGCACTGCATTTTTCTTTTTTATGTCATCATTTTATTTTTTCAAATATTTTTATTGCTATCTTAGTAACATTATTTACTTTATTAAAATCGCATTACCATAAAAATGCATTATTACAAAAAAATATTTTATTGTGTTTGTCCTATACATGAAGTGCATACAAAACTTATTAAAAGTAACAATGCATGCTCCATACATAGTATTTAATTTTTGAAAATTTCATAAATACTTTAATTCAACTTTTGAGATTAATGCTACTTCATTTGATTCAACACTGCAATTTGTAATTCTCAATCTCTAAGCTTTCTCAAATTTCATGGAAAAAACAATTTAGTATATGAAAGTAGACTTTAAAACAAATAAGGTAATTTAGAATGTATGTTTTATACTGAAATTTTATAGTTGTTTGCATTGAAAAACACAAAACCTAAGAATCAACCCAAATTCTTATTATCTTCTACTAACATTATAAGAGTCATCATGCAAAATGTACCAACTAAATGCAACTTTACAAACATTCTTCATATTCATGAAGTTATATGTAAAATCTTTAAGCATCAAACCATGCATCATTCAAAATGTAACATGTTTTAAATAATGTTTATTGTTGATTAAACTCACAAACTTTAACTTCAAATCTTGCATCAAACAAAGAGTTGGAAGTTAACTAGAACAACCAAGCAAAGGTTGATCCATGAGAACTTTGGTAGGTAATAATGAAATCCAAAATGGCATGCATTATACAATTTATCATTTAATTTGAAACATACATCACTTGAAAATATGGTATGAGGAAATTGTAGCTATTACAAAGGGTATCAAAAGTTGAGGAGCAACTTTATATTAAAAGTTAAGTATCAACCCACATCCATAGTATCCTTTCTATACATGATGATTATATATTCATGAATGCAAAATGATCTATAGTTATATGATTTTTTTAGACATCTACACCATGATAATATTCATGAATCCAAAATGTACCATGTTTTTGTAATTTGCAATTTTACTATTCATTAAACAAATTGGAAAAACAACTTTGAACAAAACCTAATAATCATCTACTAACATTATAAGAATCATCATAAAAAATATACCAACTAAATACAAATTTACTTTCATTGCTTCATATTCATGAAATTAAATGTAAAACTTTTAAGCATCAAACCATGCATCATGCAAAATGTACCATGTTTTACAATGCAATTTTGTAGTATGTTTACCTTGAACAACTTTATATTAAAAGTTAAGTATGAACCCACATCCATAGTAGAAATATTATATACGGGATGATGATCTATTCATGAATATAAAATGCATACCATATTTTATAATGCAATTTTAAGTTATCATTATCTTTCAGACATCTACACCATGATAAAATTCATGAATGTAAGATGTACCATGTTTTGTAATTTGAAATTTTACTATTCATTAAACAACTTGACAAAACCTAAGAATTTGAAGCCAATTCCATGTTATCTTGTACTAACATTATAAGAATCATCATGCCAAATTTACATAAACTCCAAAATTAGCATACTAAAGATCAATTCGTAATAAAGAGTTCTATTTAAAATATGTCCAAAATTTATATCTTTATGAAAGTAAATATAATAAAAAGTTGTCAAACAAAAATATGCGTAAAATAGATCAATTAATAATAAAGAGTTTTACTTTAAATATGTCCAAAATTTATATCACGATAAAAGTAAATATAAGAAAAAGGTTGTCGAATAAAAGTTTGCATCAAGGAGAATCTCGCTGAAATGTACGATCTATTAACATCCTCGCTATCTCATTATAATCATGGGTGTCGTACACAACATGTGTAATATGAATATATACATAAGATTGTGTACTTTAAAATTAAATTTTAATGTTTTAAAATTAAACGAGAATTCAATCATCAAAACAAAATTATAAAAGGTTTCAATTTTCATGCAATACCTCATGGTGTTCCCCTTGCATTACGCCCTCATGGATGCCTTATATAATACATGTACATGTATATATTTAAAAATTAAAATTGCACATGAAAATTCATAAACTCGCAATATTGAAAAAATTGTTACAACTTTTTGAAATTGTGTAGACGTCATATACCCATCACTAACTCCATCGCTAATGTCCCTGCAGAAGGTAAACTGTCTCCACAAACCTAAAATTCAAAAAATTTAAAACTGTAAGATAGAGATCTCATTTTTTAATGAAACTTGCTTCAATTTATAGCAGAAAAAAGTGAAATATTCAATACTTCTGACAAGAAAATATTTGACACATATCTTAATAGGGAGAAAGAGAGTGATGTTGTGTTGAGAACACTAGATGGAACCAAAATATGTTAACATTTAATTATATATTAAATTATTTCTTTTAAAAATATGTCTTCCCAATACCAATATAATAAATGCAGGAAAATAGTGTCAACATGAACTCTTCAAAAAAAACTAACATCTCTCAATATATCTTGATTGGAACCTGAACCCGGGACCATGATATTATCTAAATTTATGTTCAAAAAATGACTTAACTGAAAATGGTGAACATATGATACATTCATGTTAGATTATATCTGAAATTTTTTACAAAATGTATGTGAAACAACATTAACACATACATTACATTTCATTAAAATATCCACCGTAAACATTAACACATACCGATCCCATTCCCTCTTCCTCATGACCAATTAGGTCTTGCCAACCATAACAACAAGCCTTTGCATATGATTTAACCTCTTCAATATTCATATTATATATCTCCTCGTCTGATTTATATACAAAATTAACATGTGCACTGGCTCGTGCTCTTTTTCAATTTATACTGTGATCAATTCTAGTCAAGGCATACTATATTTTGTATATAATGTCATCCCTTGCTTCTTGACCAATCTGAGAAGTGGCATCCATCTCCGACTGCAAAGTTACCATACGTGGAGGTTGAGATACCAAAGGTGGTAGAGGATAAGGAAATTCAATATCCCTTAATGCACCCTTACGTTCATATGTCCGACCTCTCCCAACACCATAAAATTTAGATGGAAGGTCTATATAATCAAGTCTCATACTCAAAAAGAATTATGCATAAAATAATTTTTCAAAATAATGTGGAACCTCGTCTTTCTAAAGCATCTTTCCATATGCTGCAAGGAACCTATCATACAAATGGTGGGCTATATCAAGGTGCTTGAAATATTGCAACTTGAGCATCTTTTTTTTCGGCTCTTCTTTGAAATTAAACACATATTTAGCATGTGATATTTACTATTGGGAGAATGCTTACCACCCTCATGCGATGACATAGTGAGAGATGCTTCTAAAAAATAGAAATTATAATAAATTAATTAAGATAAATTGACAAAAATCTATTCAATATATGTATGTACATATGATTCTACCCATTTATAATTTAAGTAAATGCACATAAACATATATATATACCATACCATGATAATGTGAACAATGACCCTCCATTGATTGATATGATACTTTCTTTGATGTAGTGAAAGATGCTCCTTAAAAAAATGGGATTTAATATAAATCAATAAAGCTAAATTGAAAAAAAATCAATTCAATATGTATGAACACATGATTCTACAAATATCATTTAATAACTTGCACATAAACATATATACTAGCATCATGATGTAACGAGTGATGTCCCTCCCTTGATTCATCAGATACTCTCCTCAATCCATGACCAATCTCATTGGCATGCATAGACAATCGCCCTCTAGTCAATGCATGAGACTCAATTGATGCTTTATCCTGTATATGCCTCGAAGAATCAAGTGGTAACTTCTCATGTGATGATCCAGGATCTCAATCCATATATATATATATATATATATATATATATATATATATATGATATTTAAAAAATGCTTACCTCATGCATTTAAAAATATTTAAAATTGTAATTTAAAAAAATCAAGAATTCAAAAAATTAATAAGACAAATAAATGTAACTATCCAAGGGTTTCTTCAAAATTATTTGGTGTAAATTCTTAATTTCAAATATACTCAAGACTAAAAATTAAAATGCTTAAGTGCACATTTTGAGAATTATATACAAAATTTTATAAAACATTCTAGGTTCACCAAGCTGTGCTTACATAGTTGGGGCACACTTAGTATAGTATTGAAAGAAACACATGGTCATTAAAAACACCACATTTATAATTGAAAAACACACACATATCAAAGATATCTTACAATTTTCATTAATGAATATTGATGGAGTGCTTCTTGACACCGATTCATCTTTCACACACAAATATTGAATTAGAATTTCCCCATACAATAGAACACTACACATCCTATTAACGTTTGCACAATGTCTTATGCTAAATGATTGAAATTGAATAGAAATATTTTTTGCTTCTCCATGAAGTTGTTTTAACTTCTCCTTTTTGACTTTGTACCCTCCTTTCAGCTAGTTATACACAAGTTCATAATTGATGAAGAATACAATTCCATTGGATCCATATTCCCCAGTTGTTCCTAAGCCTTCTAACAGTGCAATATAATATGTTTCATTTTTTGTTGTCCTTCCAGGTACATTATTTTTCCTTTGCAGGACTTTGTTCATCGCAATATTGTATAGCACATACGTAATCACATCTTGTCCTGGATTGGGATAACAAGCAACTTCTATGCATAATTCCCATTTTTCAACCATGTTTAATGGGTTTTCTGATCCTTGTAAAAAAGCAAATTCAATAAAATGAATAATATATTTCCTTTTTGAAAAAGCCTTAGATTATGGGAGAACAATGAAAAATAAATATATATTATGATGGAATGATGGAACATTATAGGATCTATTGTGACGAACTGCCCCAGTAAAATAATAATGGAAGTTTACAAATTAATGCAATTGGGAAAACATCTTAACGAATGTTCTCATTTTGGAATGCACAAGAATAACATTCAAACACATGCTACACTACATTGAATTTTGATGATGAGAAAAATATTTTTCATTATAAAAAATTAATGTGATTTTCAACCCAAGCTAGGGCATCTAGTCCTCTAATAGTTACTTCCATGAATCTCCATACCCGTAAGACTAAAATAATTTTTAGTACTTCCATGCCTAATGAGATTCCTTCACTATTCAATGAATCATTTACTTATCATGAGAATATGAATCCTTGCAATTAGATATATATTTTCATGGTTATCAAGTTTGGACTATACCGAAGGTTCACCTATCAATGGATATTTTCCATCATGTTATGTATGATTTTATTTCAAAAATTGCCACATTTAAAAAGTTTATACCCACATTCAAATCAATAAACAATTAATTTGTAATGGCTTTCATCTTCTATAAGGCATTCAATGTTTTTCTATGAGGAAATAAGGGTTGATTGTTGATCATGCCACTAAGTACACTTACATCCATAAATCCTATATTTATCTTCAATATTAAGATTAAAAAAAACATTGTAGTTTTCATATGAAGATCGTTGGCTTGCTTAACTAAATCCATGGATTAAAATATCAACCAAGATTTCTACATATTGGATGTTATTCATGGATAGGACAAGTAAATAATGCAACAATATGAATTGGAGAGTTATTATGACTTATCACTTAAAAATCCAATTGTGTCACTTCATGCTAGTGATCCCACCACTTACATATCACTGATCACTTATGGCTTCTCCCTTAAATAAATATAATAAAATATAATAAAAAGGTTTTCCTAAATATTTTTGGACAAAATTTATTCGCACATGTTACTTAATAAATCACTCTCCCACAACTTTACTTGATGGTAGCATTCTAGAAAAGTTATGGACCTGTATGGATTTATGCTACATACTTGATATATATTAGATATATATTTTCATGGTTATCAAGTTTGGACTATACCGAAGGTTCACCTGTCAATGGATATTTTCCATCATGTTATGTATGATTTTATTTCAAAAATTGCCACATTTAAAAAGTTTATACCCACATTCAAATCAATAAACAATTAATTTGTAATGGCTTTCATCTTCTATAAGGCATTCAATGTTTTTCTATGAGGAAATAAGGGTTGATTGTTGATCATGCCACTAAGTACACTTACATCCATAAATCCTATATTTATAATAAAATATAATAAAAAGGTTTTCCTAAATATTTTTGGACAAAATTTATTCGCACATGTTACTTAATAAATCACTCTCCCACAACTTTACTTGATGGTAGCATTCTAGAAAAGTTATGGACCTGTATGGATTTATGCTACATACTTGATATATATTAGATATATATTTTCATGGTTATCAAGTTTGGACTATACCGAAGGTTCACCTATCAATGGATATTTTCCATCATGTTATGTATGATTTTATTTCAAAAATTGCCACATTTAAAAAGTTTATACCCACATTCAAATCAATAAACAATTAATTTGTAATGGCTTTCATCTTCTATAAGGCATGGTAGCATTCTAGAAAAGTTATGGACCTGTATGGATTTATGCTACATACTTGAAAATTTTTGTTGTGAAGTGTGTGTGCATATTCCTAAAGAACAAAGGTCTAAGTTGGACGAAAATTCATTTAAATGTGTTTACTTAGGATATGTTGATAATGAGTTAGGTTACTAATTGTGGGATCCTCTAGAAAGGAAAATTATTAGAGGTACAAATGTAAGTTTTAATGAAGAAAATTTATTTAAATATGTTGACAACAGTGTGGATACACACAAATGTGTGAAGGAAGAATAGGAAAATAAGCCAACACTGCAAGAAGGTATTCATGGAAACAATGAACAGCAAAATGAAAATGAGGAAGAACATGAAGAACAAAATCATTATCCATTAAGAGAAAGTTTTCCACAAAATTTATCAGTTCAAGATCTACCATTCCGCATAGACCTTCATAAAGGTATTCTCCCTTGGAATATATTTTATTTTCTAATGAAGGTGAATTGACTTCTTTGCAAGGTACATGTGAAGATAAAATGGTAGGAAGTGGAAAAATACTATGCAAGAGGAGATAAAATCCTACACGATAATAAGACATGGGATTTGATTGAAACACCACAAGGGATAAAGGTCTTAAAGAATAAGTGGGTGTATAAAATAAAACTTGAAGGAAAGGAAAGTAAACAAAGGTTGAAATCAATACTAGTGGTGAAAGGATTTCGACTAGAACAAGCTATTTACCTAAGAAAAAAATTCCCAAGTTGTTAAATATAATGGATATGCATAGTACTTGTTCGTATAGCTACTCTAGATTTATAATTCTAAGAAACTAGATGTTGGGAGAGCCTTCCTACATGGATATTTGGAACAAGAGATATTTATGGAACAAGAAGAAGGTTTTGTTAAAAAGGGTAAACAAAATTTGGTCTACAAGTTAAAGGAGAGTCCATGTGGGCTAAAATAAACTCCTTATGAATGGTATAAAATGTTTGAGTCTATTATGCTTGATCATGCCTTTAAAATATTAAATGTATATAATTGTATATACATTAAAACAGAAGAAAATGATAATTCCATTATCTTATTAAATGTTGATGACATGTTAAGTGTTGGAAAAAATAATTTGATGATTAATATATTCAAAGAAGAGTTAAACCATGCCTTTGCAATGAAGAACTTAGGAGAAACAAACCAAATTTTGGGGATAAAAATTATACGTGACAGAGACACAAAGAAACCATGGATAAAGAAAGAAATAAACTATGGCTATCATAGAAGCGATACTTTGAAAATGTATTGGAAAAGTTTGATATCACTAAAGAAAATCCTATAATTACATTACTTACCTCTCATTTCAAGTTAGCAGCTAATTAATGTCCCTCTATCATTAAAGAAAAAAAGAAATGTCCATTATTCCATATGTTCAGTTGTAGGAGGCTTAATGTATTCATTGGTATGCACTCACCCTAACATTGCACATTAAGTGGGAGTGGTAAGTAGGTTTCTTGCAAAACTAGGGAAGGAACATTAGGATGCAGTGAAATAGATTTTAAGATACATTAAAGGTTTAATTTATTTATGATTGTGATTTCAAGGTATTGGTACGTTATTAGAAGGATTTACATATGTTGATGTCAAGTCATGAGGTAGCTTCATGAATCGTATTGTTTTTTCATTAAGATGGAACATGAATATATACATGGAGAGGGAGTCTATTGGGTTTCATCTCCAAATTTTCTTCATCTTCCAACTCTCTTTATTTTCCTATTTACAATATTTACATTGATTTACCTAATCCCAAAGATTAGGTGTCAACATTTCCCCCCTTAATTTGAAGGGATGTTGGTGAGTCCAAACATCATTCTGAATCTTTCAAACTTTTATCTTCCAAGCACTTTGGTGAAGATGTTTGTGATATAATCATTTATGGAAAAATGACATAGGTGGATTGTCTTGGCCTCAACATGATGTCTAATTAGATAGTATTGATGTGCTTCATTCGATCATGAAACTTTGAGTTCTTGGCAAACTTTATTGCAGAAGTGTTCTCAATCAAGAGAGGAGTTGAATGCACTTGTTTCTCGTACAAATATTCTAGAATTTTCCTGAGCCACACAATTTCATTTGGTTCTTCAACTTCTACCACATATTCTACTTCAGTTGTGGAATTTTCTGGAAATGATTATTTGCATGACCTCCAAGATACAACTCCTGATCCAAGACTCATAATATAACCTGAAGTAAATACCCTAGTTTCTTTATCTCCATCAAAGTCTGAATCAAAGTATCCAATCAAGCTGAAGTTTCCGACTTGTGTATACTTAATTCCAATGTCTTAAGTTCCCGTCAAGTACTTTAGAACTCTTTTTGCAACAAACCAATGACCCTCACAATGATTTTTCTTAAACCTGGAGAGGATTCCAACAAAATATGAAATGCATGGTCTGGTAGTATTCAAGTAGTTGAGACTTCCTTTGTGTTGTCTATACTTCGTTGCATCCTCAAATTATTTTCCTTTAGTGGATGTGAGCTTAAATTTTTGTTCCATTGAAGTAGTCAAAGGATTTCACTTAGCCATGCCAAATTTATTCAACAGATCTCCAATGTACTTCTTCTGAGAGATGAATTTAAACTTATGATGTTGAGTTAATTCAATACCAAGATAGTAGTGAACATAGCCCAAATATGTCATTTCAAAACCCTTCCTCAATTCCTTCTTTATGGATGTTATCTAGCTCTCATTGTTCCCTATAATCAAAAGATCATCTACATACACCACAATATATACAATTGTTTTGCTAACTTTCTTGAAAAACAAAGTTGCATCAAGAAGATCATAATGTTTGAAGTTGAGTTTCAGAAGATGCTCAGTTAACTTCTTGTACCAGGCTCGCGGTGCTTGCTTGAGGCCATACAAGGATTTTACAAGCTTGCATACTTTATCTTCCCGACCCTTCACAAAAAATCCTTCTACTTGGGATATAAAAACATTCTCTTTTAGATCTCCATTCAAGAAAGCAATTTTTACATCCATTTGATGGAATTTCCAATTGTTCTATGCTGCCAAGGCAAAGAGTGTCCAGATGGTAACCCATTTTGTTGTGGGGGGGGGGGGGGGGGGGTCTCCTCATAGTCAACCCCTTCCTTTTGTGCAATTTATTTTTTCCACAAGGCTGTATTTATGATTGTCAAGTAAGCCATCTACTTTATAATTGTTCTTGAAGACCCACTTGTAGCCTATTGGTTTGGCTCCTAATGGAGGATCAACTAGATTCCAGGTGCCATTCTTTATCAAGGCATCATATTCTTTCTACATCACTTCTTTCCATTCATCATGAGAAGCATCTTCTTTGAAGCAATTTGGTTCGTAATATTTAGACAAATTCTGTTCATGATTAGAAGAAACATCCATATCAGCAGGTCAATAAAAAACGTATACATCACCTCCATACTATCTGGTTATGCTTCTTGTCCTTGTCTTTCCAACCTCATCAAGATGAACAATTTCAAGTGTCTTTGTCAGCCATTTTGGAGGACCTTTCTGTGATGGCCTAAGCTACTCAGTTGGCTGAGTTGAGGCTAAATCAAGATTTAGTCTCCCAATTTTGTCAATCACATCACTCAAAGTTTCATCAATGGCTTCAGCTTCATGCGAGGGAGAGAGTGTTTTAGAAGAAGATTTAACAAATTGATTCAATATAGGAATCCCCGCATCAAGATTTGGAATTTGATTATCAAACTCTTGAAAATATTTTGCATGTTTGAATCTATCCAAGTGATTAAGTTGTTTCTCAAGAACATTGTCAGTCTTGGAAGATTCAAGAAAGATCACATCTCTAGATATTATAAACTTCTTATTGACTTCATCATAGAGACGTTGTGCTTTGGAGGTATTTGAGTACCTCAAGAAGATACACTTGGGATTCCTTACACCGAGTTTGTTTCTTTGTTCCTTAGGTATCAAGGCATAATAGGTGGAACCAAAAACCTTGAGATGTCTCACCTAAGGAATGTGGCCAAAACACATTTCATAGGGAGTCTTATTTTTTATAGCATTAGATGGACACCTATTCTTTATATACACAGCACATAGAACTGCATCGGTCCAAAACATCAATTTAACATTCTTGAAAAACATCATGGAATGTACCATATTTAAGATTGTCTTGTTATTTATTTTAGCTACTCCGTTGAATTGGGGATATAAGGCACAATTGTTTGATGTTTGGTCCCATGCTGGCAAAGATAGTTTTTAAATTCATTTGAAATGTATTATTTTCCATTATCAGTGTGAATAGAGTCAATATGATATTCTACATCATTTTCAATCCATGCATGAAATTTCTTGAATGTTTCAAAACCTTCATATTTGTTCTTCAACAAATAAACCCAACACATTCTAGTGTAGTAATCAATAAATGTCATCATATATTTATTACCATTTGCAGAAGGAATAGGAATTGGGCCACATAAATCATAAAGAATGAGTTCAATTTTTCTCTGTTCTCTCAAATGAGAATCATGAAAAGATTGTTTGTTATGATTTCCTAGAATACAAGCATCGCATTGCTTAATTTTACTAGGAATAGTAGGCAAACTAGTGAAACCATTTTTCTTCAACAAATGAAGGCTCTCATAGTTCAAGTGTCCAAATGTAGTCGGCCATAAAATACTTTATGGAAATGTACCTTCATCATAGTGAGAATTGTATGAGAAGTTTTGCGCATGAGAAAAGGTTCCTTGTAGCTTCAGAATTCTTTATTCTTCTCTCCCAGTCATGACAAGTGAGTGGTCTGATGATTTTCTGACCTCAAATTTGCCATGAAATATGTGAATGGAGTTTCCTTGTTGGTGGATGTGGACCAAAGACAACGAGTTTCTCCTCAACTCCGAGAGGTGTAGAATATCACATAGAACAAAGTATGGAAGATTGGGAAATTTGAGCCTGATGCCTTGAGTTTTGACTTGTCTGCAAACTGCTCCATCAACATTATTAGTGAATTATTCAAATAAATATATCATGAAATTCATGTGTCAATTTTTTGTTGAATCAAGCAACCATTCATCTTTCCATGAAGCAAGTGAAGCATTGAATAAGTCTTCAATTACTCCAATGTTGTAATGTGCCACAACATAATGAGTGGACTCGGGTGCTTTACCTTTCCATTTGTTCATAGTTTTACCTTTTCCTTCATTTATTTCCTTCTCAATTCAATCACAAGGAAAATTACAAGTGGAAGAATCATGTCCATCTCTATTGCATCGTATGCAATGAATATCAAACTTTTCTCCTTGGAATTATATGTCCCCCTTGTCTCTAAAATTTCTCCTTCCTCTTCCTCTTTGACCACCTCTTCCTCTAGAAGAATCTTGTGCATGATTATTCTCCTTTTATGCAAGGCATACAACTTCTTGAGTAGATTGATGAGTTCTCTTCTTCCCACTTGCTTGCAATGACTCAAGATAATGTGAATAGGTGGGATATAATGCCTTGACATAAGATATTAGAGGAATATCTATATCAACACCAGTGGATTTTATATCATGCATAATGGATCTTACTTCTGATGTGAAGGCAAGAGGGTAATCATTTTTCAATTCAAGATTGAACGAATTAATCATTAATTGAACAAATTCAAGTTCATAGTGTGAGTTATACAATTCCTTCGACTCCTTTAAAGCTTGAAAGGCATTTGAAAATGGAGAAATATGGTGACTCAACTCTTCATTTACTGACACTACAATCAAGGCATATACCTTGTTGTTCTTGTTTTCCCAAATGGCAAGATCCTTGTTTGAAGTGGTCTTTTTAGGTGCATTGTATCCTACACCTTCACAAACACCTTTCCACAACTAATTGAAAATGAGGGTGTGTTTTATCTTCCGAGACCACTCAGGATAGTTCTCTTTTCTAGAGAGAACTACTCCCACAATGGAGATGAGTGAATGCGTCATAAAATTTGATGTCGCCTCAAAATAATTGCAAAATTGTTTTATGTCTCTATTGTTTTGTATACAACTACGTCTTCAAAATATCAAATTCAATTTCATACTATCACATAATATATTTTGGTTCCAACTTATTAATATTTGGAACATTACCCATCACACCTATATATTTTAACCAAATTTTTTCATGCCTTTAAAAGGAAACCAACACTCATGTTACCACTCATCCATGTATGCATTTTCTAAATCATAACAAACTTCATTCATATTGTCCATATATTTTATATGCCATACATATCCTTTATTATATATCATCCATATATATTCTATATCTCATACATATTCCCATTATAGGCCATAAAAAATTCGACTTATTCCCACCATAATGCTTATATATAAAAAACGGCCAACACACATATGAAATAAAGCTCTTAAAAACTTCAATGCACGACTTTCAAAAGGGCAAGGACAAGCAGTGTCAACATTACTTCAATCATGAAAACAGGTCAACATACCTTCTAAACACAACATACCACGACGCTAGTTTTTTTTTTTGGATATCTTATTTCTATGTTTCAACTAGAATGAGCTTATGGAGGGAAATCACATGCCATTGGAAATCAATTACATACTACTCACATTCCGCTCATGGTGAAGCCAAGAAAATTCACCCTGCTCTCATCCGATCTAATGTAGCCTCTAGATTCATGTTGGGTTCATCGAACTCTTTTATTAACTTCATCCATCACAATCCATGCATCGGTTAAGTCATTATTTCTGTCTCAAGAGATTCCACCAGTGAAAGTGAGGAATATGACCCACGTTAACAATCAACTAGACAATTGTATACAAGCAACAGTAGAAGATGATAATTAAGAATTGGGAGAAATGGGTGCGGAAGAGGATACTTTGGGCAACAGTTGGCCACATCAAGTTGAAGCCATTCAGATTCAGTCACTTCTCATATTAGACAAACAATGGATAAATAATGGAAGCCCAAGAAAATATTGATATAGTGTAGAGAGAGAGGATGTAGTGTAGAAATAATTTAATTTACTATCCAAACACACAAAAATTTGGGACATGGAACAAAGGGACAGAATATGGTACATAAAATAGGAGTTACTGGGAAATTTTTTTCTAAAAGTAGGGGATGGCTCTGATACTATGTCAAGCCAGCAGGTAACTCCAAGAATTGTATTTTTTTTACATTAATATGGAACATTACTATATACATGGAGAGGGAGGCTATTGGCTTTCATCTCCCAATGTCTCTTCATCTTCTAATTCTCTTTATTTTCCTATTTACAATACTTATATGGATTTACCCAATCCCAAAGATTAGGTTTAAATGGTTGATAAGGTAGGTGGCATGGATTCTTGAAGGACTATAATAGGTAACATTTGTACATTTGCAGGAGATATAGTTTTATGGGTATTGAGATTACAAAAGGTAGTGGTTATTTCTGCTACAGAGGTTGAATATATTGCAACTATTGAAGGATTCAAGAAAATGATTTGGATGAGGAGTTTCAGGGAAGAACTGAGCTTGTAGAAAGAAAATATGTAATAAACTGTGATAGATAAAGTGCAATCCATATTTCCAAAAACTCAACCTTTCACTACAAGACAAAGCACATGGATGTTAGATTTCATTGGACTCATCAAGAGTTGGATGATGGGATGCTACAATTGAACAAAATACACATAGAAGAAATCTAGTTGACATGTTAATAGATATTTCACCAAGGGATAAGCAAGAGCCTTGTAGAACCTTGGTTAACATCATATAAAGGTGACGAGAAAGTTTGGGACCAAATCAATAGAAATTATATTCACATAAGCTTATGTTTCACATCTAGTGGGAAATTGTTATGTGTGAGTCTAAATATATAAAATAATATTTTTATATTTGGCGTCAAGTGGGAGATTGTTATGTGTGTGAGTCCAAATATATATAAAAAAAAATTATGTAATGGAAACGTTTCCTCGAATGTAAGGAAGTTTTTTCTCTAATGTAACAAATACTTCCCCTAGAATGTATCGAAGGATTCTCCTTGTATCTAATGTTGAGAGCATTAAAGTCAATATCTAATAGGTGTCATACTCAGTTTTGATTTATTTCAGTGAGTTGAGCTTAGTTTAGTTTTAGTTGGGACTTTCTCGAGTTATTTATTGTTGATTCTTTCCTTACCTCCTATGTAGTGCATTTGAATGATATTGAATGATGAGAATAGTTATTCACTCTGTTGCTTCATTTGAGTTTATTCTCTTTATATTCCCGCCTTTGCAATCTATCATCTAAGAGAGAATTATTCTATAAATAAGATTTAATTTATTGTGAAAGAATTAAGAGTTCAACTCACAAGTTGAAGTTTATGTGCCACTAATAAAAAAACTTGTTGATCTTTTCCTATGAATTTTATTGTTGGGTTTTCCACATAAATTAGTGTTTCTATCTCATTGATTGTATACATTATTGTATTTTGAATCATTATTATATTAATGAAATATGTAAAAAATATTATTGATATCATGTTAATTTATTGATAACTGTTTAAAATTTAACTTGTCTAACGACGTTGCTCGCCCTTGCTCAGATGATGGAGAACTCAACTATGTGGGCGGGTATTGTGCCCTTATGGTGCCCAGTCATGTAGATGATGTGGTATCGATGAGTGTGGGAAAGCCAGAACACCTGTGGGCTTTACAATGACGGGTCCATATTTTGCTATTAAGATGCCATGATTTGCAACTAAGGAAACAACTAATTTATTTAGCAAAACGTAGTAGATCTTGCCATTTTGAGCCAATACATATTAATGAAGGTATAAAGACTCTAACTAAAAGAGAAATATGTCAGTATGATTTGAGTAGGGAGGCTTCCACGCTTTTACCATAATGTGAAAAATATAGCCAAGTGTGTGATGGTTATCTGAAACTTGAGTCGGAGATAATATATGCGAAGGTCTTATGAGGATAATTTTGAGCAGGTTTATTGAAAGTTTGTCAAGAGGTATTCTGACCATTAAGGTCTTGTGGGGATGCCATTGGGGTCTACTAAACGTCGAGCGAGAGATAAGGAATGGAGTGAATGATTAATATGCCTGACGTGAGTGAAGCAATTAACCTTCGATAGATATGATGCATCAACCACTAACAGGTAGATTGGGCGACTAGTACGTCGAAGAATCTTGGGATGTTGAGTGTAAATTTGTGAAAGCTCTCGTGAAATCTATACATTCTATCGATCTATTTTTTTACAAAGAATAAATTTGTTTTATATCAATAATAAAAAAGTATATATATTAGAGAGAATAATTCTCATTCACCACACAGAAGATACATCTAGTTGGACCATACATCATGAGTCTACAGATACAAAAAGACAATCGCATGTTATAAGAAGATTCAAATCGACATTGACCACAACTAAAAATAAGTCTATCAAGAGGATAAAACAGCCAAAAAATTACAAAAGTCGCTCCAGAGAAAGAGAGTGGCAAAAGAAGACATGGGACCCCTACAGAAAAAAAATTCATGTTATCTAGGGATGAATCCTTCCCCTATCAGAGAACCAAAGAAGAATTACTAGAAGATAATCTCATCTGGGACATAGTAGCAACCCGATTTAGATAGGTGGTCTTCTTCACTATTTTGAATTTGATAGACATGCAATATGATAAGATGAAGAAATCCAGCTAAAAGGTCTCTGATACGAAGTTTCCAAGTCTCAAGAACTCGAGAATTTAAGGAAACCTTGTAGTTAGCCCAATCAATAACAAATTTATAATCTCCAAATATAGTGAGAGACCGAAGATCAATCTAAAGGGCACAATGGAGGACCTCCCAAAGAGAAATAAGTTCATATGGAGTGTTAGATCCCAAGCCACATTGCCAATAAAAACTATAAGAGAGCTGAGGGTTGATGTTATGTCGATCTACTTTTCTCTATATCAACAAGGAAAATTCTCCCAACGTAACAATTTCCCTTTCCATGAAAGATAAATACTCACATCCCAAAGGAATAGATATATTCATTGCCACGATCTCAGTAATTTTCTACCCCATGACCTTAATGTGTTATAGACAATGGATAGTGAAACATGGCCATGGATACAAGAAAAATTGAGAAAAAAGTATTACTTCATATATACAACTTTATATTTCATACCTTATTCTTAATTGAACTGTAAATTAAGTGCACAATAATTCAAAATTGTAACTCAACATCCAAAACTAGATTATTGGAAAAAATTCCTACCTCCAGCCAGCTTCAAACTCCTAAGTGTCAAACTCCTCCAGAGACGAACTCCTCTAGCATCGATATCCTCCAACGTCGAGCTTCTCTAGCCAAGGCAACCTGCAAAACTAAAAAAAAATAGCCAATTTCCAAAGAAAACTATTCATCAACATGACCTGCTAAACATCAACATAACTTGCTAAACATCAATGTGACCTAACTGAGTCGTTCAAAGTGCACAAACAACGTTCAACACAGTATGCAAACAACATTCAACAAAAAAAAAAAAAAAAACAAAACAAAACAAAAAACAAAACTTGTTCAGCTGAAAATCCATGGACCATATTATATAAACAGATTTTTGGCCAAGCTAAATGTTCAGCCGAAAAACTTGTTCGACCGAAAAATCAGATTCAACTGAAAAATTTGTTTGGCTAAAAAAATATTCTAGCTAAAAAGTTAACTTGATAGATTTCCTCCCCACCGCTCAAAAATTTGTTGCAAGTTGTCATTAACTTTAACATTCAAATTCTCATTTGAATGTTATGTTTATTTGTCTGATTGAAAAAATTTGTTGGCCAAAAAAAATTATTGTTTCAACCAAAAAAGCGTGACGATTAATTTTCCACTACCAGTTCTCACAAACTTGTAACCCAACTTCACATTTCTACCCATAGTCAAGACAATTTTACTCAGATCATTGTAGAGCATTTCTCCAGCCTGCTTGTGCCAATTTATTTTGTCCGGTAGAGAGATACTAGCCATATCTAGTGACAGGTCCATAGTCCTGAATTGTGATCTTGATGGAAGGGACTATGCTAAAGGGTGATATAGAGATAATTTCATTTGATTTCTCTCTAGGTCCATGGAAACTAGGAGCCTAGTCTGATAAGGAATTGAATGTGATGCTAGTTGTTGCAACATTTTGTCCCTGGACCTTTTGTTTTTCTCCTTTGGTATTTTCCCCTCTTCCCATTTAAGTCTTGTTGTTGATGCACTTCCCAAAGAGCCCAGGATTACTACCTTTGTGGAAGTAAAAGTAGCATATTTTTGTGAGTCTTTTAGGAGTACCTGGAAGTGTGGTTTGTCCAGGTTCCTCTTAGTCAACCTAGTCTCAATCTCTTCCTCGGTCTACTCCTAGATTTTGGCCTTCTTGTTGGATGATGCCTCCTCCATTTTTGAGTCTCCATATTCATCCACACTTCTCTTTTGAGTCCTTTCCTCTAAACTTGGGGTCTCAATTTCCATTTTTGTATTAATAGGCCAAGAATCCAAATTAGCCTTCCATTCAAGTTCAAGTCTATACTCATGCTCATAAGTTGAAGCATTAATATCCCTTCTCCTCTTTGATATGACACCATGGGTATCATAGTTCCACACACCTCCCATTTCAAAATTAAGCTCCTTCAACATGTCTTCTACCTGTTGAAAGGTTTTTCTAGTATTAATAATGAACAGTCCTACCACCCTACCCAACTTAAACATGTAGCCCATCTTGGCAATAACAAAGTGGATTTGATTAGCATTTAGGCTCTCTAATAAATTCTAGAGAAAATATTCTCATACACATATAAACAAGCAAACGGTATGGGGAAGCTCTAACCCATAATCCCTAATCTTAGTGTAGTCCTCAAACAAGAACCAATCACCCACCATGGTATCTTGATTGAGCTAAAGGATTTCCTTTTGCTAGGGAAACATTCTAAGAGGGGAAATGTTATTTATAATCTTTTAGGCAGTGGACATATAAGTGGAAATGAACTGGGAGAAACCCTCATTATCAGGATTTTCTTTAGGGCACTGTCGCAATCAAACACAAACTTCCTCTACTTGAGATAATCTATACTTCTAAGGCCAAAATGCTCAAACTCTTCTACATGAGTATACAAGAAAAGATAGAACAATATGGAATAATATCTGAAATAAGAGGTAACTGGGAAATGTTTAAACTAGAACTTCATGGATTCTGCAAGGAACGAGGGTATGTCGAAGATGATGTCAAGTTGCATCATTGTGTGGAAGAATCCTATGATGGTTTTAGTAACATTAGAAGTTTCCTCTTCCCCATAGAGCAAGGAAATAGTGGTCAGAATGGGTTGTACAATTTCAAAAAACATGGAAATGGAGAATTTTTCTGCAGTGGGGAGGGTTTTATTTCCAGGTGCCAAATTAACTAGAGGAAGGCTTGCTGTTCTCTAGCTAGGAATCAATTATAATTGTAAAAAAGGGTAGTTTTTGTAAATCTCATAGGATGGGGAGATTTTGGGTAGATGTAAGCATTTTGGATTAATTATGGGGTGACTTCTAGAATTTTAACCCATGTGGAAGATATGAAACAATTCCTCTCTTTAACGTAGGACGTCACGAGCTAGGGAAAAAAATCTTGAAAATGATAGACTGTGGAAGCGATTAGGTGGTACAACCCCAACCCTATGACCCGAAATAGGTCTTCCTTTTTAAGGTAATGGTCATACATGTTGAAGTAGAGAGATGACATGTTATAGGAGCAGAATGGATCACAAATTTCGACTTTTGTTTCCATGAGAGGCTCGGTATGGCTAGAGGGTTTTTCCTCTCAGGACTTGGGTGTAGATTTTTTCATTTTAAGCATAAAAATAGAATGATTAAGCAGAGCGGGTGTGTAGGTTACCTAGTGACTGTGTTGGTGCTCAAATCTTCCCATTAACTAAGGATAACCTAAGACCACATCACTGAGGATCTTAGATCCTCCCACTCTATGTGACAAGGGCTATCCTCCCTTTCACCATAGGGGGTATTCCCTGGTGATAATCAAAATTGAATAGTCGTTGTAAAATAGTGAAAATTAAATAAATTTTCTAATTAAACAAATAAATAGGTCATGTTATTGAATGGAGAGTGTTTTAAATAAAATAATGTTTTTTGGGAAAAAGAGATGGTAGGTACACAACTCAAGAAAACTTATTAAATTAAAACTTTATTAATGACAAATGAGGTAAATTAATATATATCATAATTCATAAAGATTAGCGAGAGATAAAAAAAAATAAATTAATTAATTAATTAAAGCACATTGGTGTTAGATACGTCCAATTGAACTATGTGGCCCTTTAAATAACATAACATCAAGTATTATTATTATTTAACCTACATAACAATTAGAATAATTAATTTAATAATTTCAAATAATAAATATTGGAGACTTATTAAATTAAATGTAATGTGTGAAATATTAGAGAATTTGAACAAGTCAAGTAATGGCTAATAATTTCATTTTTTCTAGTGAGGGAAAATAATGAAAACAATAATAAAATTAAAAAGGAAATAATGATTAAAGAACTGGTTTTTAAGACTTTTGAATTTACAGTGTGCATAACCCTAAATATCATGTATTCATGGGATTAAATTTGCAACCAATAAAATCAAAATATGATTTTAAAACCCTAAACATCAAGTATACAAAAATATTTAAAATCATTTAATGTGTTAGAGAATAAAGCATAATCAAGTTAAGCCACCATTCTTGAGAAACGAACTAGTGCATAAAATTGAAATTAAATAGAACATGATGGAAGAAAACAAAAGAATTAAATCATACTATCATTAATAAAACCTTAGTGCCACCTTGAGAGGAACCATTAGCATCATGTACAAGATGGTCGTAATAGTTAGTAAGTCTTCTTCTTTAGAGCTACCATCCTCCAACCAACCAAAAAGCCCCTGAAACAATATTTTACATATTCTTTTAAATGTATGGAAGTTCATTTCTTTTTTAGTTCTCATAACTTCCCTAATGAAATTACATTAATAACAATTATTTTGACTAAATGTAATAAATATTTCATCATTTCAATAAATCCTGACTCAAATCCTTCATGCTAAAAATCCTTTAAATCTCATGCATTAAAAGAAAAGATATAAATTAATTTCTCAAATATAAAACATTAATAAAAATACATATGTATTTTAATTTCAAATAATACATATATAATATATATGAATTTTAATATAATACATGTATTATATATAAGAATTTTAATATATGCACATATGTATTAAAATTCATTTGAAATCCTTCTTAAACACATTCAATACCTATGTCGGGTCTGTGTGGAGAGAGAAAATTGTATGCAACCTAGATTCGATGAAATTTGGACTCTTAAAATGTTTTCAATCAAGAGTTTAGAATAACATCGGATGAAAACTTGCATGGAGGTTAGCCATTGTGAAAGTCCCACTGGATTGGAATCATCCACATGTTGGACAGAGTGCAAGGGCATTCATTTCATTGGAGTCATTGAAGTTGTGAGGCTAGCTTTAAAATTTATTGTCACAAAAATTTATTGATGTTAATGGGTTTTTAATGATACGTTTCATGTGGTAAGGACTTATACCATTGACCTTTTTTTATTAATCGTTGAGTGGAGTGAATAAGAGGTGAGATAAGATGTGTAGGTGAGATAAGATGAGTAGGTTAGTTAATTAATTTTTTAATTTATTTTATTTGTTATTTTATTATTTTTTTTAATTA
Organism: Pinus taeda; assembly: GCA_000404065.3. Taxonomy (NCBI): domain Eukaryota; kingdom Viridiplantae; phylum Streptophyta; class Pinopsida; order Pinales; family Pinaceae; genus Pinus; species Pinus taeda. The sequence goes on along the minus strand of APFE030195043.1, from coordinate 161,280 downwards.
ACATTTTTTAATTAACATTTTTTTAATTTTTGACTTGTAACTTATAATTATAATTATTAATTCAAAATTAAGATTTAATTTTTTATTTAATATAATAGTGATTTTCCTCCCCGGATGGGGGTACGCATACTGAAGCACAAGTGGCGCGTGCAAGGCCATTTGGGCCTGCTCCTCCTCCACGTGGGTACTAACTTCCCCCTCCATGAACCATTTTGGCATTAACTCCTCTTGTGCGACGATCTCCCTCGTGAACTCTGCGAATAAATGTGAAGCTTGGCAAGCGATTTTCTTCAGTTTAGCATTTTGAGCAATGAATTTGGGTTGGAAGGAGAGTGGAAGCGTCTAGGTTTGGGTCTATGGCACCTCACTAGGGTTTTTCCCTTGGATGAGGAGTGCAAAAGACATTTGCATCTTCCTAATGTGGATTGGGATATGTCTCCTGGTTTTCCCTTGGGATCCAGAAACACAGACAGTCATGGTTTGGTGTTGCTCCCATGCCTCCGTTGGCTAGAAGCCTTCTTCGCTCCTGTGGAAGCTTCTGGATCCACTCCCATTCACAAGGACTCTTGTTGGTCTTCACAGGTGCATGAGTATCCATCCAGTTTCTGGTAATTTGTGTTCTAGGCTCGGGTCTCTCTTCTAGCCATAAGGTAACCATAGTCTCTCTGTCAATACTCAGGGTTATGTGTCCTATCTGCGTGAATATTTGGGGTTGATTGTAGGAATTTTTCCGATCCAGTACCCAGTTTGGGTAAATGTGTGCCTGTCTCACCCCTCTGATAGTGGTTTTGTTTTGGTGTTTCATCCTTGTTCGGGTCAGTGGGTTCGCAGGATTTGACTAGTTTGTATTATGCGCAGGTTCTCTCAAGATATATTTATGGGCTACCCTTGTAGCGAGTCGTCAACCACTGTGAGCTGTAGGATGCCACGATAATGGGGTCATCCTCATCACGGGAGGGGGCAGCATGCCCATACTAGGGGTCTCAAGCCATGCTACCATTCATCCTCTGCCAACTCAACTAGCCAAGAAACAGAGGACGTAGAGGAAATTTCTCTAGCTAATTCGCCAAGCCACTTGGTGGCTCCCACCTCCATGGAATCTATCATCGAGCATATGTGGCACATGAAAATTGACATTGACATTCTAAGGGATCACATTTATGAAGACTACAATGAGATTGTATCATATCTTATTGATATTCAATACAACCAAAATGCCTATCTGGAGCAGTTGGACAACCTCCGATGCATTCAACGACATACAAATGACCACCTCCATAGCTTGGAAGCACGGGTGGAACATATTGACTTACACATTCATGATTGTGTTGGTTACTTTCCAGCCCCCCTTGTAATGCCCCCTCAACTCCCTCCTTGATATGATGCTATCAATTCGTGTCTCTTTTTTTGTCACTCATAGTATGCTAAGGCCACAGGGCCCTCTAGAAATAATATATTCAAATCGTCTATCTTGGTATTCTCCAGCCCCCAATCTCAAAAAAAATGGTCGAAATGAGAGAGTGGACTCTATTGAACTCATTTTTGTATCCTATAATATTTTGAAAATCTAATGAAAGCCATTTTGAATGATAAAAAAAATATAATAATGATTTTCTTACAAGTTGCAATGATTATTACTTGATGCAGGGTAATCATGAAAATTCAAGGGATAGGTTTTTTGTCACGAGAAAATGGGAGGAATTCATATAGTGAGTGAGACACAAGTAGAAACAAACAAAAGAAGCCAAGATATAATTAGGGTCAAATTGGCAACAACATTCAGCTCCAACTGGGGATGATTCTCCCTTGCGGAGGATCAATAACGTAGACCATATGCCTTCACATTTGGCATGGAGTCAACTCATGAGGAAGAGGGGACTCAAAAGACAAAAAGAAAATCAATAGAAGGAAATATTTTGCATCTTAAAGTCGCAGTCAATCAATACCAAGAATTAAACAATAATAAATGTGAGGCCACAGTACGTATAGATTAACATGTTCAATGATTATTTGCATACATAAGACATTGGTTTGTATACTAAGTGTATCGGGGTAGCTATGATAATGATTAAGTGACATGATCTCAAAAGAGATAAATGTCTCACTTCATAAGAAAATTCAACACTATAACAAGTCATATATGCTTACAATTAGTGATTAAAAGATTACATTAATGATGAAGCTAATTAAGATTCATAAGAGTGACTTCCATTTATGAGTAAAATTTTATTGAAAGTAGGGAGACTAGTTGTCAAGGATTTTGGTTCCCCTTTGGTCACATGACATGAGTTTCTAGAATCATATGTCGCTCCATTTCCAGTGAGCATCCATAGCCCCGACAAAGTCATCCACTATTCTGAGATGAGGAATTATTTGAATTCTTGTTTTCTCTTTGTGTTAAAGGCCTTCTTTCAAATTTATTTAGCCAATATAACATTCACAGGATGGGAGAATTATGCACTGGACTTAGTATAATACCACTGACCTTGCTCCAATGTCAGCGAGCGTCCATAGCCCCGACAAAGGTATTAGCATACCCCATCAGAAGTCACCTCAATAGAAGGAGTGGGAGGATTGCACACTATATTTTTATCTAATGCGACTGGCCTTGCTCCGCTGCTAGCGAGCCTTTTCAGTACCCCGACAAAGATACCAGCATGCCCCACCCAAGAAAACAATGATTCCTATCCCTACGGTAGTATGGTGATAAGGGAAGGTCTCATGTATGGTTATAATGTAACTAGTCCTACCAAAGTTTCAATTAAATTTTATGAAAGTGCAATCTTATGGTTATAGGTCTAGCTCTTATGAATTAATGTGATCCATTAGTATTTATGTGTAAGTAGCATGAAAAAGAGATGTGAAGAATGTTCAATATGAGGCTGACATTACTAAGAAATTGAGATCTAATCCCTTTAAATATTGTTACCCCTCAAACATGATTTACAAACACAGTCTTTAAATATGTATAAAAACTCGTTAATAGGGTTCATATTAAGGATTCGTAGATGTATATTCCCTTCTACTATAATTGCATAGAGACTCTTCAAGATGCAAACATCTCCATCTTTATTTATTCTAAACATAAGAAGGATAAAAGGGTTTATTTATGTACATGGTTTATATACAATGTGTTTCAATAACAATATTTATCAAAGAAATCGAAAATTGGGTATAACCAAACATAAATTTTATCATTGACAAACTTCCTAACATTGGGCTCCATTCTTAACCAAAACTATAATATAGGAAGCAAAGATTAATTTTTGTCAACTAACATGCTTCCTGAAAGAGAGTAGATATAAAAGTGGTATGAGATATATGTTCTTTTAGAAACTTGATTCATCTATTCCTCCACAAAGTCATGATATCCAATTTGGAAATTAAATGATCAAAATTTTTCAAACGTGAAATTTTTAGCAATTATTTCATAGGAAGGATTCTTGTTTCTTTCCGAAATGGTGATAAAGTTAGTCCCACAACATCCTTCAAATTCATAATTTAAAATAGATAAAGGGTATTCTTCGAAATAGTCAACATGTTTCAAATTAAAGCTTGTAGTATTATGATCCAATTTCGTAGTATGTTGTGAAAGAGATTGTAAATGAAAAGCATTATTGTCATTATACAATACAAAAACCTCAAAATTTTGAGTAAAAGTGTCATCATTAAAGACATGGGAAACTATGTTTTCCTCGTTATAAGACTTATGTTCTGAAAATTATGACTTTGAATCACGATTATATTGTAGGTTATTACATTGGTTATAGCTATAATAACTCGGAGGAGATGAAAGGAAAGAATTGATATGCTTAATTTCATTTTCATTTATAAATTCATTTTCCTCATAGTTATCATAAACAAGTCGTGAAGATGTTGATTCAATTAAGTTATCATAGGTCATATTCTGACAAGTATTAAAAATATATAAAGTATGTTCAAAGCAAGAACTAAACTTGTGATCATATTGTAAGCCTACTTCATGATTCAATTCATCATTATATTGATCATAAAAAAAGGAGTTGCAAAAAGTCAACATGAACACCAGGTGAAGTTGAGTCAGAAGAGTCAAATATCAATTCATGTAATGGCTTCTCGGTTGGATCACAAAAATATTTATATTGAAAGAGAATTTGCTGAGAAAGATCACAATGCCCGTAAACTCATCCTAGAACACTCAGAACAAGTCTAGAAATGTGGCTACAATGAAAATTGCTTCCACAAATAGCAAAAGCAAGCCCATCATTCTAGAAGTATCATACCAGGTTACTCCTCCAAACACTTTGGCAATGTCTTCGACATTGGATTATAACATAGTTGATGACATGAAGAAAGCTCATGTGAATATCTCAATCTTTGAATTGAGAAAGATCGTGAGCCAGCGAGAATTGCTTCTCCACGGACTTGAACAATCCACCTCATGTAACAATTCTTCTTAGTAGAAGGGATCTAGTAAGTCCTCTGGTTCCCTAGAATTTGTACTTAACACTTTAACATTGGATGCATATACACCCTACCCTCCATTTTTGTTAACGTTTGAAATTTTCAATTATAATGTGCACAATTTCTTAGTGGATTCTAGTGCATTTATAAATGCAATTACTTTATTTGTAGCAAAGAAAATAAATGAAAAATGGGAGAAAATAAATGCACTGATCATTCAACTGGAGAGGACTCTTGTCCATGCTATTAGAAAACTCATAAATGAGCTTATACACTTATCATTTGACCAATGATTCACCAATGTACAAATATAGTAACTATGGATATTTTGGAAGCATATGATGTATTACTGAGCAGAGATTGGTCCAAAAAACTAAAAGGTTATTTTTCTAAGGATTGGTCACATTTATGGATTCTATACAAGGGAAGAAACAATCAAATATGGGTAGGATCAAGGCCTTACATGAAACATATTGTCACCCCCTTCGAAGGTAAAATTAAGCCAATTGCCTTTGTGGATCTTATATTTGGAAATTACTTATTATAAACTAATCTAGGGTGTTATCTTGCTCAACCATCCCTAGTCCCACCTGACGTACAGTTGGAACTCCTTCGTAGTCCAATTGGTGAAAATGACATTTGTATAGTAAGTAGTAGTAGTCGTGTAGTATATAATCCTTGTACATATGATGTTTGTACATTGTATTTTGATGGTTCGAAGACACAAGAGGGCTTTAGAGATGGTTGTGTTTTAGTAGACCCGCAACAAAGAAAACATTTGATCTCAAGCCGCTTGGAATTTCAGTGCATGAATAACACAACATAATACAAGGCACTCATCTTATTCTTACAAAGGGCCATTGACCTCAATGTTGGAATTCTAAAAGTAGTAGGTGACTCAAAAATTGTCATTTCTTAACTTGTATCGACTATTCTATTGTTGGGTCGGGGCCTCACTCAGTGGTTGTTCTTCGACATTCTTCTTTTCAGCTACGTAAATGCAACTGAATGTATTCTCTATGTGTCTGACACTCTTAGTTTCTTCGACAACAACATTATCTTCATTTTCTTCCATTGGTTAAGTCTGGTCATCTAAAAGTACTGTATCAATGATATGCACAACAAGAGGATTCATGTTGTGATTCTATTGCAGGCATGTTTTTTTCTGAATGATATTCTTGATGAAACTAGCAATATTGGTCCATGCCCATACTCTCAACTTTCAGCACAACATTCGAGCTCTGCACAAACTTGGCCAATTGGTTTTTGTTAATGCCGAAGTTGGAAGCCCTTCATAGAAAGGTGAATTTACGAATATTTTTGCTCATGGTGGTCTCTCTTGACCTTTGTTTTAACTCTGCCAATTAATTGGACAAAGACTTGATGGTGTGAGTCAAGCTCTCAAGATCGGTTTCTTCCTTCTCCTTGGCCTTAATTATGGAGGCCTGAGACCTTTTTCCTGCGCCTTTGGATTCCTTTGATGGCTCACCATCTCCAATGACTCCAATCACACACCAATCATTTTCAATTGCAATTGCCTCTTCATAATGTTCGGCCAAATTTAGCTTCGCAGTTCTTTTCATGAACTGTGGAATGCTTGTTGGTAAGGAAGGCGTGTAATAATCAATGGTGATGGAGTCATGAGGTTTCAAATCTGTGGGGAATCTATTCAATATACGATTAAAAATCTGATTAAAATCCTTCACTTTATTGTTTTGCTTCTTCTTAAGACTTCCCAAGTCTTTTAATAACATGGCAGGGGTTTTGTCATCAACGAATTTTTCAATAAACAATTTCTTAAAACCCCTCCAATTCTGGATTGATTTTGGAGGAAGGTCGTGATACCATAAAATGGCTCTTCCATCTAAGGTACATAGAAAAAGTCTATATGCAACATCATCGTAACATACCTCAATAATTTTCATATGTAGGTAAAAGTTGTCCAAGTGGTCCTTCGCCTTCATTACTTTTCCAAGGTCATACTTTGTTAACAACTTCTCCGGGTGCCTCAACATCTTATGTAATACACCTAGCAATGCAAGAGGGCCCTAAGTCATCCAATCCAAATCTTGGTCTGCCATATCTTCACCTTTTTTCTCCTCCTCTTCATCAGAGTCTGAAGGATTTTATTCTTCTTCTTCGAAATCTGATGGGTCTTATTCTTCTTCTTCACCACTTAACCCATGGAAAGTATTTTTTGAGAGTAAAATGTTATCTGCATCACCTCCATTAAAATATAGACACTATTATTGTTTCATTGCACTTTCTGCAGTCTCTACTAGTTCTTTGAGAGTGGCGAGAACCAGATCTTCAACTATCAAAACCACTATCCTGGTAGGAGTGGTCGTGTTCTTCTTTGGAAAATAAGGAAAATTATGTACTCCAGGAATTAGTCTAATAGCCTTTCCAAGCTTATGAATTATAGGAAAAATGGCCTGGATGTGCTCATAAGAAATTTCACAAGTTTTTTCAAGACCGGGTAGAGAAGATCTACCAACTTCAGGAATATGAATAGGGGAGGTGTTGGGAATATTTATGCCTTGACCAAAAGATTTATGGTTAGGGTGGGTGAGGTTACCAGTCATAAATGTTTGTCTTCCATCCTTCTAGCACTAGAAATGTTCACGATGTTGGACCCGCCAACATTTAAGGGGTCTCCCCAATATGTGGTCCCAATTAGACCTCACACCATTTGGGAAAGGAGCCCAATCTGGAATATGGACCATTTGTCAGTTTCTTAAATATTTTCCTTGGATTTAATTGTTAGCAAGGGAGGGGAATGAAAATGTTGCTTCAAAAAGAAAGTAAGTGTGTCTGGTGAGTGTTCGGTTGTAGGTGTGTCAAGGTTCTTCTACTGCCGAGGGAGAAGAAAGTGAGCCTCTAAGAGAGAGGTAATGGTACCACTCTGGTAAAAACACACACTAATAAGAGGTATATGTCTAACATCCAATAGAGTAGTCCACAAATATGTGATGGGCATTGCAACTATTACAACACATTCTCAATATGATAAGCACTAAAATAGAAAAATAGTTCAACTACTTTAGTACAGGTGAAAACAAACAGGAATCATAAACATTCAGTGAATAGTCTTGCAAATATTCGTAATCCATGCATGAAGGATGGGCTGGCCATCAGGCTTCATATATTAAGTAAAAGTTCCCAGACACATGTATACAATGAACACCACTAGCTCCAATAGTGGAGCATTGGCTCCACCCCTTGCTCCTCAAAAGAACTAGCTTATCTCTCTAATGCATTGTGGGAGGAGCCGAGGTGAAATTTCCTTTGCTCATACAATGAGGGCGTATATATATAACCAATGGTGTGATGCTTCACCTCCCTTGTGACTCTTTGACTATCCTCATGACTATTTGACTTCCTATGAATTTGTGACTTTACGTGACTCTTCATATTTTGTATGTGTCCTTTGGACTTCCACTTTACAATACATTTTCGAATAAGAAACTATAGAATCCACAATAATGATGTGGCATATGACGACCCATGACATGACATGACGTGATATGAAGAAAATTTACTGTAGAAATAATTAAAAATTTTACTACCATATATTTAAAATTACGAAGAGAAAAACAATAACAATAATAACACATAAACACAATTTTTTATCCAAGAAAACCCCAAATCCGCGGAAAAATATATCCCAATGAAATTTCATTAGCCTTAGCCAAAACACTAGCCAACCCAGTGATCCGAATGGAAAATGGTATCAACCCACGTTATTCATCCATCCATATTATTCATCCACCCATGGAATTTACCATGGTATTGTAAGTGGCATCCACTCATGGTATTTATCCACCCATGGTATTCATCCACCCACTCATGGTATTTGCCCATGGTATTGTGACATCCACCCACCCATGGTATTTGCCCGTGGTATTGTGACATCCACCCATGGTATTCATTCATCCATGGAATTAACCAATGGCATTGTGACATCCACCCATGGTATTCTTTCATCCATGGAATTGACCCGTGGTATTGTGACATCCACCCATGGTATTCATTCGCCCATGGAATTGATCCGTGGTATTGTAACTCAAAAATACTATAAGTAACAAGTCATATTTCGTCAAAGGATAGAGGGTCTGCCACAATGTATCCTTTATAGTTATTATTGGTTTTAATAAAAAGTTTCTTTGTGGTTTTATTTACTGTGTGTTCTGTCATTTTCTTTCTAGCATTGCAATGCTTCAGATCTTGGGGGCCTCCCCCACAAGATCCATTTCAATATTTTAGATCTTGGGGGCCTCCCCCCAAGATCTGGACTAGTGGTATCAGAGCAGGTTACAGTTCCATGGGAATGAGGGTTTCATGCATATTTCAGTTTCAAAGTTTTGCAGAAATATTCAACAAGTGGTATCAGAGTAGGTTACAGTTCCATCGGAATGAGGGTTTCATGCATATGTCAATTTCGTTTTTTTGCAGAAATATTCAACAAACTTCAGGCATGCGCTGCAACCCCCACAAAGCACTTTCTTGGGCCAAGTAGGAAGATTTTTTCTTTTTTCATTTTTAAATTTTTTTTAGGCGGCGAGTTTGCAGATCAGATCTGAAACATTTGGTACAATATTTACAAAAAAAAATACCAGATCTGGATTACTTGAGAAAAAATACCAAAATTCAAAGAAAAAAAATTTGCCAAATCGGAGTCTGGATGAGGGAGATATCGCTGATTTAAAATTAGCTATGTTGTAGAATTTTTTCTGACGACAACTAGTGGACGACGACTCTCCTATCATTTTTTGAAGTTTTTGTGCAGAATTTCAGAAAAAAAGGATTGTAGATCTGAGCTCCTCTTGAAAAATCACCCAATTTAAAAAAAATGGGTCGAATCGGAGCTCAGATGTGTGCGATATCACTCATTTAAAATCAACTATTTTTCTAGAAATTTTGTGACAGCGGAAAAAATTGTAGCACAAATCAAAGATTCTAGGGTGTCCAGATAAGGATGTCCAACACATGGGCAGATGCAAAATGGTCCTTCTGCTTCCAAAATCAGGTTATAATAAATATTCTGAGTTATATTGACCGAGTAATGTCCATTTTAATTTTGGAGCAACATTCGGAGCGAGTTCCTGTTGGAGACGTGCCCACCCACCCCACTTTAGTAGGCACTTGCTTCACATTCATCAGTTCTAGCATAACAGCATTCGGCTTGGGTTATTTAGAGATGTGCCCTTCCACCCCAGGTTCATGGTTATGGGTCATCCACAAACCCACACTTCATCGAAGTCCATTTGCTAGGCCGCACACTGTCAATATCACAGTTGGTCACAAGCATTACAGGGTATCTCTATCCTCGGATCTTCGTTCATCATGGTTATGGGTTCACCACATAAAACCCTTCTCTTTAATGACTATTCATATTCAAAAAGGCTTCGCAGGAGGGAACTTCATGAAATGGGGATCATTTCTTCTTAAGGAGGAAGGAATGATCTGAATGGAAAATGGCATCAACCCATGTTGTTCATCCACCCATGGAATTTACCCATGGTATTGTAAGTGGCATTCACTCATGGTATTTATCCACCCATGGTATTGTAAGTGACATCCACCCATGGTATTCATTCACCCATGGTATTTTCCCATGGTATTGTGACATCCACCCACCCATGGTATTTGCCCATGGTATTGTGACATCCACCCATGGTATTCATTCACCTATGGAATTAAACCATGGTATTGTGACATCCACCCATGGTATTCATTCATCCATGGAATTAACCTGTGGTATTGTGACATCCACCCATGGTATTCATTCACCCATGGAATTGACCTATGGTATTGTAACTGAAAAATACTATAAGTAACAAGTCCCATTTTGTAAAAGGACAGAGGGTTCGCCATAGTGTAGCCTTCATATTTATTATCGGTTTTAATAAAAAGTTTCTTTGTGGTTTTATTTACTGTGTGTTCTGTCATTTTATTTCTAGCATTGCAATTCTTTAGATCTTGGGGACCTCCCCCATAAGATCCATTTCAATCTTTTAGATCTTGGGGGGCTCCCCCCAAGATCCGGATCACCCAGCCCAGTGAGCCTTCACTGCTCACATCCCTAGCCTACTTTACAATGAATTCTTCCCATCCTTTTATAGGCTCTATTACATGCAATACCATGGGTAGAAAACCATGGGTGCATAATACCACGTGACCCAAAACTAGCCCTTTTTAACCTGGTCAACCTTCACTCTGACTAGAGTCAACTTACCTAACATGAAACTTCTGACATGGACTACTTGATGAAATGGCAATGTCAAGCCACTTTTGTTGTTCCTTGCTATGTTTCTTCTTGAGTATGCTCTTCTGTCCACCTCCATATGACTTAGGGGTGACGAGTCTTCAATGATATCAAGTCTTGAGCTGTGATCACAAACTGTTGTCCCTTTTCTTTCTGTTGATTGATCAACTTAGATAACCATCTACAAAGATGTATTTTGGTATGTTTCCCTTCTCCATCTCCTTCTTCATCATCCTGTCATGGACTGATAGAGTACCTGCATCTGCAATTCACTCATGATGGGATGACATCAGTCTGATAAAACCCTAGTCTAAGATGGTGCATATTGATCCACTAACTAAGCTAGAATCGGGTTGCAAGCTGAGGGAGAGGCTTAGTGACTGTGAATCGTGTAGCTTAGAAAGTTAGGGGTGAATTTAAAGCCTTAGGACTATGCAATGTGCAGTTTAGATTGCACTGGGAAAGCTAATTGCACTGTTTTGGGACTCAGTGAACTGGATTGAGGGGTTTTGCACGGTTTCAGCCATTTGTGCAGTTCTGGGAGGTAGAACAGACCTGGTGATTGTGCAATTGCATAACTCGGGAGCTCTAGGGTTGAGCTTGAGCTCAAAGACTACACAATGCGCAGTTGAGTCCAGGCTAGTGTTGGATTGCACAATTCTAGGGGCCAAGGTTCAGGCTTGAGCACTGGAACTGCATAGTGCACAATCATGGGAGGTAGGAATTGTGCATTTCATAGTGTCAAGTGGTAGGGTTTAAGCTTGAGGGCTAGAACTACGCAATGCATAGTTTAGGAGGGCTTAATGAGGCTAAGTTGATGGGAAATTTCTGGGATATGGTTAATTGTGGGATCAATGAACTAATGTGATCAGTGATATGACTTGACTGTGATCACACACTTAAAACACTTGACGAAATGATAACATATATAATACATGACACATGAACCACACACTTCCCTTAGTGCGACAACTTCGGGACAACTTACAAAAAATGAGACACCAAAGATACACTTTGCGATGGTCGTGACGACACTTGTGCAACAATGCTTAAAACTTTGGAAATGAGTACAACAAATATTTGCATGGTTATATCAATTCATTTACACAAGAGTAACCCCTTGAAACCACCAAAACAAGCTTATATACATCATGCGACACTTGACATGTAAAAGATGACATTTTTATTTTCTTGCCAAAGGGACCAAAACACTTAGAGGAAACACATGGAATGGATCTCAATGTTTGTGATGACAATATACAATACCAAGGTAGGCTCCAAAATTTGGTGCAGGCCAAAATTTTGGGGGGTGTTGTAGCAACGACAACAAGACCATGTCCTATACTACATATAGACCTCTATAACGAAATACTAATAAAAACAAATGTAGGAAGAAGAAAATGGCTTCCTTCATATCCATGCAATCTAATGTAAATTGTTTTCCTCATGCACATAAATTTCCTTTCATTTAAGGAAATCTTCTACTTCTTGAGTTATCATTTTTTGTTCTCCTATGGTCAAAATGTGTTTAAACTCCTTTATAAATTTATCGAAAATAAGGTAGAATTGGAATAATGCCTTATCCTTCCAAAGAAGTATTGGATGTGTTCTTTTTCAACATCCAAATTATTCCTTAAGGTTAATCCCTCAAAACATGTTACAATAAGCAATCTTAGGATCATATATGTGGTCTTTAAAAATCTTTGAGTTTTCAAGTAATTAACTACTTTGTAGTAAATTTCATTCACGATTACCTTAATTTAGTCAAACATAGCTTCTTTTTAGAAGGGAAAATATGAGACATATAAATAACCCTGAATTATGAGATGTAGAATTTTATTTGATAAAATTAATGAATATTCATGAAAAAATATTGATACGACTCCGCCAATAGAGATATATTAATCGCTGAAATATTAGTTGACATTTCAGTTGATGGAGCCATGAAATCCTTCAACAAATTCAACCCACCACCCTTGGAATCCAAAAAAGAATTAGTGTTAGAAAGTTTGAGACTTTTGTTGGGGTCAAGTAGTCATAACATCCTTTTGAAAAGCTTGAGAGTTAACAGGATTGATTTATTTCCTTCCAATGCTACTTGAATTGCTATGTTGCTCTAATCAAACTAATGAGCACACCAAGAAATCAACTCTCTAAAACCAAAAACTTCGGGCATGCACCCTACCTTCTTTAGGCCAAAGCATCCAAATCTTGTTCCTAAGTTTTTGCTTAGGAGTTAGACTCAAGAAACACTAATATACAATAGATCAATGGAAGTCCTTGTCTTTACGCACAAGGGAATTGAAAACTTCTCTAGAAAATGACTATCTTCTTCTTTTAGTTGCCATGCTCCTTATTCTTCCAATGTGCTTTGATATACATGCCACTATCACTCATGAATTATGGAGCTTTAGTTATTTAAACTCTTAGTTCATGAATATCATTTACTAAAACATTCCTTCATCACATACCATCTTCTTTGGGACATGCATATTTTACAAATGAAAGTTATTCTGAAAGGAAAGTGCTTCACAGGAAAACAAGATAATACACATTAACCTCATATTACTACATTTTTCATTGTGGATTGGAACACCATCATTGAATCATAAATGATCTTCAAAATGTGTGCAAGGTGCATGATAATGCAATGAGAATTTCACTATTTATGGAGCATAGGTTGAAAGATCAGTCCTTAAAAGTTTAGTTATACATTTTTCATTTTGGATTAGAACATCATCATTGAATCATAATTCACCTTCAAAATGTGTGCAAGGTGCATGATAATGCAATGAAAATTTCACTACTTATGGAACATAGGTTGAAAGACCAGTCCTTAAAAGTTTAGTTATAGGGAAGTGCTAAGGCATTGATGTGCAAAGACATAGCGTGTTTTGGGAATAAGGCATGTAATGTTTTTTCTACATTTATGACGATCAAATAAGTGTGGAACACAACTTGTGCATGGAAAGGTTTTATGTGGAGTGCAAGGAAAATTTCTTGCAAAACGAATCTCCATACAACATAAGAAAATCTACACAAATCATAAAAATGACAATGTATAGTGCACTGTTGAATTTTTTTTCCTGATAAATAATAAAATTATAAACACCTAGTGAAGCAAATAAAGATTCTTTGCATGAATAAACATATAAATAAAAAATAACATATAAAAATTAATCAACCTTACTTTAAATTTACACATTTCACATTTATAATAAATTATCTCTTTATACGAATAAAACAACCCCAACATATTTTCTAAGAGTTTGATAGCTGTAACTCGGATTTTCAAAAAAAAATTGTAAAATTTTACAAAAATCTAGCCAGAAAATCTATTGTTTTGAGAGCCAATTTACTTCATTTTCACTTTAAGAATGATGTTTCATTAACCACTTTCTGAAATCCTAAGTTTTTATAATGTTCTCATAATTTATTTTGAAAAAAATCTGATTAAGGGCAACCAATATCCACAATATCCACTTTGCTATGCAGTATTCAAACCTAAGAAGTCTGATTAGAGCAACCAATATCCACTTAGTATTGAAGGTCTCATCACATGGCCACCAATATCTACTTTGGGAGGCAGTATAGAACAACACAAGCAAGGTTGGAATTTCAAAACAAACCAGTTCATCAAATTAGATGGTTTTCATATCAATAGATGGTTTTCATATCTCTCTACTCGTCTTCACAATCTCAACAAAAATTGTTGATAGTTTTACAAATATTTTAACTAATATGTAATGGGTAAATAACCCAGTAACTAACAATTTACTCATCAAATTCCATCCCTTGTATACTTATAGATTATTAAATTATTACTATATCAACTTTGCAAATATTCAAGGGACACCCAAATTCTAAAAGTTTGACAGCTCTAACTGGGATTTCCAAAAAAAAATTGTAAAATTTTACCAAAATCTGGCCAAAAAATCTATTGTTTGAGAGCCAATTTACTTCATTTTTCACTTTAAGAATAGTGTTTCATTAAATACTTTCTGAAATCCAAAGTTTTTATACATAATTTATTTTGAAAAAATCTGATTAGGGGCCACCAATATCCACAATATCCACTTTGCTATGCAATATTGAGACCTAAAAAATCTAATCAGAGCCACCAATATCCACTTTGGGAGGAAGTGTGGAACAACACAAATAAAGTTGGAATTTCAAAACAAACCAGCTCGTCCAATTTAATGGTTTTCATATCTCTCAACTCATGTTCACAATCTCAATGATAGTTTTACAAATATTTTAACTATATTTAACGAGTAAATAACCAAATAACTAACAATTTACTCATCAAATTCCATCCCTTATATACTTATATATTAAATTATTATATCGACTTTGCTGCATATTATTACTATATCGACTTTGCTACGCATTATTACTCTATCTACTTTCCTACGCAACATTAAAAACTGTGTACGAATAGATAAGGAGGTATTAAGTTATCCACACATTTCATGAATAATTGGACGGTGTATATCCACCAACCAACCCTCGGGCAGCGTTTACTGATTGCCCACACACTCCATTAAATTCCATGAGAAAGGGAGAGTTTTTGACAAATTGCATGGAAAAAGGATGGAATCAAACTTCGAGATTAAGAGAGGCATGTGCTGCCATTGCCATGTGCTTCTATTGACTGCAAATAAACTCCAAATTTATCAATAACGCAGACTCCAAGTCAATGGAGCAAGAGGTTAATAGCTATAACTCCGGTCCATACCGTAACCAGCAGGTACTATTAGGTACGGCTGTCAGGGCGCGCAATGATCCGTAAAGACCGGCCTTCCTCAAAAATCGTATATGCTAAAGAGGAGTTTTCTAGAAAGTTATGGAATTTTTTGTTATATTTAAAGAAAATTTAGGAAGGATTTTTGTAAATCCAAGTTATAGCTGTTAAATTTAAAATTTTTAGGTGTTCTAGATGTTTTTTATGGTGATGAATTTATTTATTTATATGAAGTTGATAGAGACATAAATTAGTTTAGATAGATTTTCAAATAGTTTATTTAATTCCCGTGTTGAAATATTAAAAAGTAAAAAATTTAAACATCTTATGTGTTAGTTTTCTTATAATTACTTTACATGAAATTATATTAAGTCATATGAAAAACTATCTAAACATGCAAAGTATATTCATTTTTGTTTTTTATTATTTTTATTTTTATTTTAAGAGAAACAGGTGGCAACTCATCAAAGAAATTACACATTGTCTTCATAGTACACTGTAGAATTAGCTCCTCCACTCAGTAAAATAAAATATTGAAACTTTGTCCTTAAAAATAAGAAATATTTCCAATTTAAATTTTAAAATATAAAACTATATAAAATTAAATTAGAGTATATTACTCTAAAAGAAAATAATCAGAATTTTCTAGATCTATTATTAAGGAACGTTAAACATATTTAATATAAAAGAATAAAAATACAATATTTTGTAAGTAGTTTACCTTCATTTTACAAGCATAGAATTCAATTTAATGAACTTAAGGCTCCTAAAGAAATAAGAGAAAATACCAAATATTCTAACATGAATGGCAAAGTGGAATTTTAAAAGTCCGGGAAGGATAAGAATAATGAAAAGTAAGACTAGAAAAAGAAAGGTTTTAACCCTACCCTCTTTAGAACTAGTGTTAATACTTATTAGCGAAATTAGGTGGCTCAATGTGGAACAAATATGGACACACTTCTGAAAAAAATGATAAACCAACAAATTTCATCTTAAGGATGTAAATTACGACATATGTACAAAGATTTTCCATGGTGTGGATATAGGATGACGATTATGCATAACATTCAAGAAGTTGATAAGAAACCTTCTTCAAATTAACATGGAATTCGATAATTATTAGGTAGATTATCAAATGTACATGACCAAGGTTGAAAGTAAATATAATAAATCATGGTTCATTCAATTGGATACTAGATTAAAAGGAAAATTAGTTAAATTGTAAAGGGTTATGGGTGAGATAAGAATGGATTCCTGAATAATTGGACGGTGTATATCCACCAACCCTCGGGCAGTATTGAATACTTTGTCGCAAAATAGATACTGATTGCCCACACACTCTACTAAATTCCATGAGAAAGGGATAGTTTTTGACAAATTGCATGGAAAAAGGATGGAATCAAACTTTGAGTAAGAGAGGCATGTGCTGCCATTGACTATGCCATTGCCATGTGCTTCTATTGACTGCAAATAAACTCCAAATTTATCAATAACGCAGACTCCAAGTCAATGGAGCAAGAGGTTAATAGCTATAACTCCGGTCCATACCGTAACCAGCAGGTACTATTAGGTACGGCTGTCAGGGCGCGCAATGATCGGTAAAGACCGGCCTTCCTCAAAAATCGCATAGGCTAAAGAGGAGTTGTTCATGGAAATTTTTCGTTATATTTAGAGAAAATTTAAGAAGGATTTATAAATCTAAGTTATAGTTGTTAAATTTATAAATTTTAGGTGTTTTAGATGTTTTTTATGGTGGTGAATCTATTCCCACCATAAAAAACATGATTCAAACACTATTTCTACAAGATTTTTTGAAGTTTTTTAGCCTAGATTCCAACCACTTTTGACAACCCAAGCAATTCCTCCACCTCGTTAGAGAACTCCCTAAAAAAATTCTCACTTCATTCATTCATTGTTTTGATTTTTTTCTTTGTAGAAAGTTTTTTTTTTTTTTTTTTCAATATAGTCGCAGACACAATGTTGAATTGATGAAAGAACTGAAATTCATTAATTTTTTTTTTTATTATTATAGATAGGGTAGATTTAATGTTGAATGAAGGATTGTACTTGCAAGGGATAGATTTAATATTGAATGAAGGATTGTACTTGCAAGATGGTGTGATTGATGTTGTGGAATTTTTTTTTAAAGATATGTCTACCTACCATATTTATATGTAATTTTTACTTTTAATTTTTTATTAAAATTATTAAATTTAAATAAATTTAAAATAATATATATAAAAATAAATTTATTCTAAATAAATAATAAATTAAATAAATTGGTTATAAATATAGTTTTATAATAAAGCTAATTATTATAAAAATTAAAGAGTTTTTAGTGTAATTTTTTGGAAATTTTTATGGTGGGTGTTTTTCCTCTAATTTCTTTAAAATTTAGCAAGAATTTATTGAAATTACAAGTTTGATGGGTAATATTTTGCAATAGAAGTGTCTTATCGGTTTTTAGGGTCTTGAATCCATACATATAGTCAAAAAAACTAGTTTAATTAATACAAATCAAGATTTAACTTCAAATTTTTTCAACAGATTCTAGTACCAGAAAATCCAAAAAATTACACTCAAAACAATTCCAAAATTAAATTCTACGCAAACTAATCAATTTCCACTCAAATTTTGAAATTTATAATTACACAACATTACTTCTAATGAAACCTTCTCTTAATTAAAGTGCAGCGCTGTATTGGATGGTATCCAGGCTATTCTGGCTGAGGTCCTGGCCTTCACCAGCTCAAACATTCCCTCAACTTATTCGGGTTCATTTTTGTTTTATCGCTCCAGAGGATGATCCCGGGTGAATGTGAGGTAAGAGTTAATGGGCAATCTGGATCTGTCTCTGGTTAGACAGAGAAGATTGCATGACTAACCATGAACAATCATCTTGCGGCATGAGAAGAGGAGTTTGAAGAATATCAAATTATTTAATTTTAATTGTAAGTAGGAAGAGTTTTAGAAAATTAAGTTATTTAATTTTAATGGTAAGAATAATATTCGTATATATTTATTTTAAACAGGATTTAAATGAGTTAAGAGTCATAAAATTTAGATGTAATTTTTTTTTAAATGTAAAATTAAATTGGTCATTTTTATTATTTAATTGTATGTTTGAATTTTATAAAATACAAAATATATATATTTGAAAAAAATCATTAAAAAATAGTGAAACTAATTCAAGCATTTTAATTATAAAAACTTACTTTTATATATACAAGCATTTTATTAGTACACATTAATATTTATATCAGACCACATTACACGTTTTTTAATTAATAAATATTAAGAATACAATACCTATAATATAATATATTATTATATACTATATATATATATATATATAATTTTATGAGTTGATATAGACATAATAGTTTAGATAGACTCAAATAGATTTATAATTCCTGTGTTGAATAGTCTTAAAAAGTACAAATTAAACATTTACTCAACACATAGTTTCTTAATTACTTTTCATGAAATTATATTTAGTCATATGAAAAACTAACTAAACATGCAAAGTATATTTATTTTTGTTTTTCATTTTTTTATTTTTATTTCAAAAGAAAAAAGTGGCAACTCATCCAAGAAATTACACATTGCCTTCATAGTAGACTGTAAAATTAGCCCCTCCACTCAGTAAAATAAGATATTGAAACTTTGTCCTTAAAAATAAGAAATATTTCCAATTTAAATTTTAAAATACAAAACTATTTGAAATTAAATTGGAGTATGTTACTATGAAAGAAAATAATCAAAGTTCTTAGATCTATTATTAAACTACGTTAAACATATTTAATATAAAAGAATAAAAATACAATATTTTGTAAGTAGTTTACCTTCATTTTACAAGCATAGAATTCAATTTAATGAACTTAAGGCTCCTAAAGAAATAAGAGAAAATACCAAATATTCTAACATGAATGGCAAAGTGGAATTTTAAAAGTCTGGGAAGGATAAGAATAATGAAAAGTAAGACTAGAAAAAGAAAGGTTTTAACCCTACCCTCTTTAGAACTAGTGTTAATACTTATTAGCGAAATTAGGTGGCTCAATGTGGAACAAATATGGACAAACTTCTGAAAAAAAATGATAAACCAACAAATTTCATCTTAAGGATGTAAATTACGACATATGTACAAAGATTTTCCATGGTGTGGATATAGGATGATGATTATGCATAACATTCAAGAAGTTGATAAGAAACCTTCTTCAAATTAACATGGAATTCGATAATTATTAGGTGGATTATCAAATGTACATGACCAAGGTTGAAGGTAAATATAATAAATCATGGTTCATTCAATTGGATACTAGATTAAAAGGAAAATTAGTTAAATTGTAAAGGGTTATGGGTGAGATAAGAATGAATTCAATAAGTATTCATATTTAAAGATATTATTTTTAATGATGTTCTCATTAGAATGGATTGATTATAAGTGGTGTTGTTTTGCATTTCCATAAAATATTTGCACTTGTTATGAAGATTAAGGAAATCAAATGGTAGTGAAAAGTATCTCAAAGTTTATTTCTATAAAGTAAATTATAACTTTCAATTGAAGAGAAAAGGATGGCATTTATATGCAATTTATGTGGAATAGTTAACAAAATACAAATACTCAAATTGAATGTACTTTATAGCGTAGAAAAGATTTGTTATTTGTTTGAATAAGTATTGACATTACCATTAAAACAAGATATTTATTTCTCTATTAATTTGGTACTTAGAGCTACCTTGTTTTTTAAACTAAATATAGAATGAGTCCACCAAAATTGAATAAGTTTTAAATGTAGTTAGAAAAAATGTCAAAGAAAGGGTATATGTGTCAAGTGTCTCCCTCTAGGAAGTACTAGAAGTTCTAATAAACTACAAGACTAGTCCTATGAGTTGATCAAATGTAAATGAGTCAGTTGGCTATGAAGTTCCATTAATCAAATAGTTAGGTTGGGCAATCGTTTGGTCAGGTTAATCAACCAAGGTAGTTAGGACAATTGTGACTACCTTTTACTATTGTAAAAGTATAAATGGACATGGAAATAAGATGTAATGAGGTTGTTATTAATTAGATATAATAAATACCACTTATTGGCTTCACTACTACTTTTATTTTCTCCCCTCTACTTTGTATACATGCTCGTATATTACTCGATGTATATTATTTCTTTTTTAATAACTATTGGTTACCGATGTTATGTAATCCCACAGATTACAACATTTAATTCATTGTCAATGGTACATAATCCAACACTATATAGTACTTATGTGCATGCATGAGTCATGTTCAGTATTGAGGAGACCGAAGAGTGTTGGCAAAGGAAGAAGAATAATTACTTGAGAAACTATCCTAGAAGGTACACATAGATTATGGATCTAGATTCCATGTAGAGAAAGAAACTATACAAATGCCACACATGAAGAGAGTGATAATTATTGAATTATTCATAATCTCCCCAATCACAACCTTGAAATTGCTAGAGTTTTCATAAGCAAATCCTTGCCCACATTAGGATTTCTTTTCATCTCTTAGTGCATGGATCGGGGCTCTGGAGTAGCCACAATCTTTTATCAAACATGGCCAATCTTAGGGGGGCAGGTAAAAGCCCCCTTATAAGATTGTAGTCGTGGGAGATTCAACTTTGAGAGGGTGCAATGCCTCCTCAACACGTCATGATTCTAGACTAGAGGTCACTAGATTAAAAGAAACTAGGAAAGATCTGTACGTTGAGAGGCCTACCCTCGGATATATTTGGAAAAATTTTGCATCGGTAAGATAGCTTTTGAGGTCCACCCAAGAGTCAGAATATGTGGTTACTTCTTCAAAAGTACCGAGCTATGTTTAGCACATGCAAGATCACACCTTCATCTGCAAACATATTGGCATATGGCCCATGGAAAGGGACTTGGTGTGTTTGATTAACCAAAAATGGCAACCCAATGGTTATATAGATCTAGAGCTCAGGGCTAATTTTTTTCATAATAGTCATTTCAAATCTAGAGAAGTGAATTAGAGTCTTTGAAAATGGATCATATTTCTTCAATGACAAAGGCCTATTCATGATCTTTTAGAAAGAGTGATACTACCTAGAGAAAGAGGACTTCCATGGTTCTTTATTATGGGTTAGACTCTTCTCTCTTCCAAAGGAATTTTGACAATACTAAATAGTAGAAGGCATGAGAAACTTTGTTTCCAATTTTGTAAAAACCTAATTGGTCACAAAGAAAGGTCAATATACTTCTCATGCTCATATTTGTGTTTAAAATAATGTTTTCTAACATCTTCCAAATCTCCTACCATGATGAAGTATGGCATCAAACTCTCAATTATAAACATGTTTTTTTCTATTGCAGATGTTGCCACAAATATAGACCCCTGCACAAATATTGTCCCCTAATGTTAAAGTAACTAATAAGGAGGCAATTGAAACAACTACAGTTGATGGGTTTAAAAAAATTCCATCTCGTAGAAGAAAGCCTAGATCCACAACAACTCTAGCAGAAGGGTAACACCTTCAATCCAAAAATAGGTATGATGCTCTTCCTATCTCAATGGAAGGAAGAAGAAACCGGAATATAACCCGACAAGAACCTACTAAGGCAGCGAGAGAACCAAGGAAAGACACCATGCCAACCAAAAGAAAATCTCCAAAAGAAAACCAAGAAGGGTATATCTCCAAAGAGGTTTAAATTTTGAACAACACTGAAACACCAAACATGGACAACATAGAGGAAACGTATATTGATGAAATGGATTTTTTTTTCCATAGTAGAAGAATGGAAAGGAAAGCATATAAAATCAATCCTAGATAAACAACTAAAATTGTACCACCAGACCTTCCTCAAGGTTATAAATCACAAGGCCCAAGCCACTATACTTTTTGGTTCATCAAAATCAAGCCTATGTGTGCACATGTCTTTTTCTAAAGAATCACATATTCAATCCAAGGAAGCCAAAAATAAAGGTAAGAAACTCGATAAATATCTCATCTAAGTTGCAAGGGAAATGTTGGTCAACACTAGGAAAATCACTCTCATCTTAAATATGTTTTCCTTCAATCCTTCTCCATCTCAATGAATCTAATTTCTTAGACTATTAGGGACCTTATTTGTTGAGGTAAGAAAAGGATCCTAAAAGATTGTATTAAAAAATAAATTCCTAGTATAGTAATGTTGCAAGAGACCAAATGATCGAGTGAAAATATGGACACCTTAACCTCACAATGTTAGAAGGGTTTCTATTTTGTGGCCCTTGATTGTACTAGACATAGTGAAGACCTGAAAATTTTATGGAACCCAACCAATTTAGAACTATCATATTGAATGGTTGGTCCATGTATAATTGCTAGAAGATTTGTTATATAGGTACCAACAAAAATGGTTGTATGTTGGGTATTTATGCCCCCCCTATCCTAGCAAAGAGAGCATCCTTCCTTATATATATATATATGCCTTCTTAGAAAACTATTTCAAGGCAATACTTGCATTATAGGAGGAGATTTCAACATGGTTAATTCGTTGGGTGAAAAAAGGGAGGCATTTGGAAATCAGGCAGAGATTCTTATTTATTCAAAGACAACATAAGAAGAATGCAAATTACAGACATAGATACAAACAATGGAACATTTATGTTGAAAAATAGAAAAGGAGGCAAGCACTAAATAACTTCTAGTCTAGATAGGTTCTTTCTTCTAAAATCTCTTCTAGAGAAGGATGTTTTTATGGAATATTGTATGTTCCCATGTGTGGGATTAGATCATTGGCTTATCTAACTTGAGGTTGATATCAAAGTAACCCCAAACAAGAATCTTAGATTTGAAAGTTTCTGATTAAATAATCCTTCCTTATAGAAAAAGCCAAATCTTGGTGGAAAGACATAGCGATCATGAGAAACTCCTTGATTTACAAATTAAAAAAAAAAAAAAAAAAAAAAAAAAAAAAAAAAAAAAAAAAAAAAAAAAAAAAAAAAAAAAAAACCTCAAAATTCTAAATTATCAAATAAAAAAATGGAATAAGGAAGAGTTGTGCAACATCTTTCAAGATAAATAACAACTGGAGGCTCAAATGGACTCAATCTAGCTACACATAATCCTAGAGGGTAGGACAGAGGATTTGGAGGAAGGAGAAACATTAACATAATTATAGGAGCATAGAAATCAAGAGGAAATGATTTGGCAGTAGAAATATAGAGTTAATTGGTTGAAAGAAGGGGAGAAAAATTCTTACTCATTTCATAAGCCTATGATAAAACATTGACACTACAATAGAATTTTCTCTTTGATAGATGGTAAATGAAAAAAGCTAATAGATCATCAGAACCTTGAGAAGGAGCTCACAAGGTATTGCAACACTCTTGAAAGAGCCCCTCCCCAACATAATTAAAGCCATCAAGAAAATTGTTGCAAGTATACATTCTATAGCCAAAGATGAACGAAATGAATCTCTTATGTGGGAAATATATGTTACTGAAGTGGAAGATGCCATTATGCATGTGCCAAAAAATAAGGCTCCTGGGACTAACATGTTTACCATATATATATATATATATATATATATATATATATATAATAATATATATATATATATATATATAATATATATTTAGGCATGTTGCTCCTTCATGGGGCATGAAAGAAATGGACTAGTGAAAGAATCATATAATACTATGTCATTTTTGCTAGCTCTTCATGCCACTTTCAGAGTTGTGATTCCTAACTTTTACTAAGCCTTTAACCCTAGTTTTTATTGGCCCATTTCCCTTTGCAACTTCAGATACAAATTTCTAATTATCTAAAACCTTTGTTACCTTCCCTTATCTCTAATATGCAATTAGGCTATATGGAGGGATGTCAAACCTTAGATGACATAACGGTGGCACATGAAGTCATCCACTATCAAAAAATGGTCAGGAATGTAGCAATGGTTTTTAAGCTTGACTTATCTAAAGCTTTTGACAAGCTGAGTTGGTCTTATCTATATGCAATTCTACGAGCAATTGGCTTCTCAGAAGATTAGGATGACTAGGTTGGTTCCCTCTTTTCCACCCCATTATTATTTTTTCTTCTTATTGAATCTCCCTCCCATACCTCTAACTCCTCTTAATGTATCTGTCAAGGGGATCCTTTTTCACCATTTCTTTTTATCCTAGTTGTTGAAGTTTTGGGACACACACTACAGGTTATAGTTCGACAAGGGAAAATCAAAGGGCTTAAGATTTTTAGTAATTTAAATTTAGCTACCCATCAAGAGTTTTTTTATGACATCATGTTAATAGGTGTCCCAATAGTGAGATAATCCAATCAAACTAAGAACATTTTTCTAAATCCCAATTTTTCTTTTTAAAAACTTACCTTGGGGTGTAATATAACCTATCTATACTTATTTTTTTACATCAAAACTCCATTCCTGTAATCTACCTTGGACCCACTTAGTTGCAAATTCATTAAGGTCAATCCACTAGCAAGATCTCCTCTCTAAAATCTCCCTTAAACTTGATAATTCGACTTTTTGTTCCCTTAACATCACCAGTGGGCTTGTGCTCATTAAGTATTTCCTTCAAGCTCTTCCTTTATATCAAATTTCTATCTTGGTTTCCAAAAGAGTCATGTATTCCATTAGAAACCCCTATCATTATTTCCTTTAGGGTGGGGCTTCAAGATAATGGAAATGGGAATTGGTAGAAAATTACAAGGGTAGTAGGAAAGATAAAATTTGTTAGGGATAAAGGCTAAATGAACATTCATAATTAAGGAAGCATATTCTGTTGCTTTAGGACATGATCAAGTTCTCCAAATTCCTTTCTAGAGCGCATATTGGCTCAAAACCTTTTTCCAAATGTTGTGCACTTTGTATCAATTTTGATAAACTATAGGGCTTTAATTTGGAATCGGATAATATGTAAAGGATTTGAAGGACCATATATTTGTTATCTCTAAAAAAATGATCAGGAGAATAAAAAGAGCTTACTCAATTCCTACGCGTTTATTGAATTTTTATGGTTTAAAATTTCTCAATTGTTCAATCAATTAGACAAGAACAACTCAGATATCTTGGAAACAATTTTGTCCTGGAGACCCTTAGCCTTTTGTAACCCCATTTTTTATCATGCCTAAAACCTCTCTCCCAATATTTTTCTTTGGTTATTATGGAAATAATGTAACAATCACATTATCCTTAGGAAATCCTCTAATGTGGAGAAGGTATGGCCCAAGATCCTTCATTGCATTCCTGAAACTTCCCTCCTCAACCCTTGGTCCCCTAAATACTAGTTAGTTTCTCCTTATAAAGCTCTAATTCTAACTAAACTTCTTCTTCTTCCATCACACTCCCTCTCTTCTCCCCTCATCTTACTTCCTTTGTGTCCTCTCCTTCTGAATGAACCCTCCCCTCCTATTAGTTTTCTCAAATTCAATTTTGATGGGGAATCTAAAGGAAATTTTGGAGTGGTAGGTTATGGAGGTCTTTTTCACAACAGTGAAGGGAATCTTATGTATTTCCTAGCAAGTTCCATTAGATTCAATATCAATAATGTTTCTAAACTCTTTACACTTCAAAGTGGCTTCTTATATCTAATTCTTTGAGCTTCACCATGTTGATAGTAAAACAAGGCCCAACTTTAGTAGATTCACCATTAAGAAAATTAACCAATGGATAAATAATGGAGAATATCTCTTCCTACTAGAGGCTTGAAAATTATCTCACCCACATCACAACTCTCCTTCCCCAAATTCCAATTATATTTCCCACTCACATCAGAAGGACTATCAATATAGTGGTATATTTCTAACTAATCTAGGGTGTTCAAGTCCTACTACACTCCTTTCCTCTTCCTAGACCTCTATTGAATCATATCCATTGATGAGTGGCTACATATATTTTATCTTCAAGTATATACACACCAGGTATGGTGTGGAAAAACACAGAGGAGGGGAAGGGGGATAGTGACCCCATCATCACCCTTAGCAATGAATGGGGGAGTTGTGGCCACCACCCTCCCTCATTCAAATGAGACATGGAATGTAAACTCCCAACTACCCTAATTACAACATTAATTGTAGTGACATGAAGACATACATACTATTTAATCCTTTAGTAAAAGTTATTGATGGTATAGAAGGAACGCTTAATGTGGACGCTAATATTCTGAAGTTTAGTTGCTATGTTTTCCTAGCTAATTGTACAAGTATGAGAGTGTTATGTTTGATCAAGTGGGGTCGGTAGACTACTTTGGTCATGGCTTTCTATTTTTTTGGGGGGGAGGACTAAGCCTTCATAGCTTAGCCACCCCATTTCACTTTCCTTTGGGGACCCTTTAATGCTAGGGTATTTTAAAAAGGTTCAAATATTATGTGTACATATAATATTATAGGTGATTATTTTGGTTTGAAAAATCATACATATAGGGTGTAGGTGAGTATTCAATTAAAAAAAAATGCAATTTACTATTAAATTTGGTAAATTATTGGTGAATATAATCAATTTAATCATATATATGTGAAAAATAGGTGCATTTTATCCAAATAGGTGAATTATTTTTTTCAAAAAATGTTGAAAGCATAACCAATTACAAAAATTGTGCCCATAAAACAATTTCCTATTTAATGCATAAGATAATTAAAATGTGGGGGAAAACTAGCAACAAACTTACCAATGCTTATGGCTAATCCAATGACACTTAGGTATACACTCTTGGAAACATTGAGTGTTTTTTCAAAGTCCCTTTGGTTGGTGTTTCTAGATTTATTTTCTATTAGCATACACCTAAGTGGTTTTCTCATCTCTGATATTCACAACTAGCTAAGGGAATTTTCACTATTATTATTCACATCCACCCTTACATCTCCAGTTTCTCATCCATGTTATACTCCTAAGGATCTTCTTTCCCTGAAAATATCCTTATCTCACCCGATATTGGTTTGTGGTTGTTTCTCTGAGGCTATATCTTACAAGCTCTCCTTGGTGTCTCTCTCACCCTTCTTCTATAATTGGATTTTTGGTGCATTATCTCTCCTATTTTCCACAACCATGTATACAGTACTACTTCTATCTTCCCTCAATGCTAAGATAGAAGGCTCTCTCATAGCATGGGGCCACCTCCAGGAGAGCCCTGAGAGGTTATAGAGAATTCTCTTGGGCTTTGGCTTCTACATGTGTTCCCTTTCTTTAAGATTTCTTCTAACTACATTTGTAATTCTGTAAGTTTTGGTGTGCTCATCTTGTAAGTTTTTTTCAATCCAAATGGAAAGTGGTATATACCCATGATATCAACCCATGGTATTGAATGATGTGACTCAAGAAGGCTTCAAAAATCCCATAAATAATAGGATTCATCTTGCAAAAAAAGGAGAAGTTGGTCCTACGAAATGTAATTGTAAATCGGTCATCTCCTCAAATTAATAAAGAATTGGGTTGTTTTTTTCTCTCTTTATTTTCAAGTGTTTTTCGGTGTTTTTTTGGGATGTATTTAGTTCACACAAACTTTTATCATTGTTCTCATGATTAGTTTCATGGAATATCTATATTTGTTTCTCTCCTCCTCTCTCAACATTCATGGTTCCTGCATATTAGGCCCTAAGATCCAGGTCAATGGTATAAGAGTGTGATACATATCCATCAAAATTGGAGTTTTATAACGGTTTTCAAGGTAGATCCGTCATCTTCCTACAATAAATTGTTTTGATCTACAATGTTTTAGAAAACCCTCACCTTCCTTGAGGTATTCCACCACATTGTCATCATTTGTGTGTGCTACGTCTGGATAGAGTTCCCATAGTCATTCCATATTGTGACCATCCTCCCTAACACATTGCTCTACATTGTGGTTTATTCATACTTCCTTTGTCATAATGATTTCAAGTTGGTGTACGTATCCATAGTGCTAAGAAAGCTCCCTGGATTGCATGAGCTTTCCCTTACTAAATGTGGCATAGAGGGAAGAATTCCCAAGCAATTGTTGAAAATGTTAGTGAATCTCTCTCTAATTGACTTTTCAAGCAACAAAATTATGGGCACCATACCACATGGGCAATGCAATGTCGAGGTTATGGGAAGTGTGAAAGTTAAACCCTTTCTAAGCCACTCATAGGTCAAGGGTTCAATATCTTCCCCGACATATTTGGGTCTAGTTTATTGTTTGTGTGTGGAAATACAACTTGAACCATAGCAAGTTTCTTCTACCTATTATATTATTGCATAGAAAGTATCAAATCTAGTTAACGAAAATTCTCTTGACATTCCAGTGATACCTGCCTAATGCCATTGTTTGGAAAATATCATTATGACACAAAATGTTTTCTTTATGATTTCCTGAGATTTGCTCGGACTAATTTATTCGAAATTCCCAATCACATTGAACCTAGATCATTAAAAATCCTTCTTTCAACACTAAACAATATTCACAGTTTCACAATTTATGTCGGATCAGCTTATTTTTGTCTTTTTTGGTTAATAAGGTTGTTGAGAAAGATATGAACATGGTGTCCATAGTCTCTAGAAAGTTCCACCTTTGGGTGGTAATGTGCATCGTTAACCTCCTTAGCCATACAAGCACTTCTACCAAAAAAACATAATCAAAAGAATTATCAGCCTTCATTTTTGACACCGAACAAATAGATAAATCACTTGATGCAAACAATAACGAAGGGGCCTCAATCTTTGACGTGGATGTGTATGGGGTCAGTCAAGATAGTTATTTTGACGATAATAAGGTCTTCTTAGTAGCTTAGATGGGAGCTTGTGTAACCACATAACCTTCCTTTTTCTTATTGAAAAAGGACAGAAGTACCTTGTCAAACCTATGAGCATCAATGGTCCTTGCAAGGCTCCTAGTTTGATTGTTCTAATATCAGGGACAATAATTGCCTCATGCGATCCAAGGAATCTCGAGAACCAAATCCCATGGCTTCAATTCTCCAATGTTCAAGGATTAAATATCTATGTTGGAGGTATTATCAATGGGTTAGTGAGTTTTATTTTCATGCAATTGATGGATAGACAACCATTATGGGATCATGTGCGTCATCTTCATTTATTGACAAAGTTGATTGGAATGCCAACTGAGGATGAAATTGGATTTTTCTAGAGTGATAATACTAGAAGATCGATTTGGAAACTTTCTTAGTATCCAAGGCAATAATTTACTGTAAATTTTTCTCATGTGCATGCATTATCAATTGATCTTTGTGAAATAATCCTAACATTTGATCCAAGTCAGAGGATCATGTTAGTTTTTGGTAGCATCAACAGTGATCTGGCCTTGAAAATTGGTGGAGAGGCTAAGGCACATGATTTCTAAAGAACCCAGAAACCATTTAGCGAAATTCCACCCGGATTGTATTTTATTAAAATAATTAATATTTTTAATGGAGTTCCTAAGTCTAAACTTAGGGAAATTAAAATATTAATGGGTAATAATCAAAATATGGGTGAGAATGATCTAGAACGAGGACCAAGTCATCTTTTAATATTAGCCATTGATTAGAGACTTAATTTCAATTGTTGAAGACTCAACACGAAAAGTATAACATGGAGGCTTGGGGTTCATTTGGAAACACACAGAAAGATTGAGCAAATCAATTTTCTAAGGTGCGAAGTTCTCCAGAGGAAAATCGATCGAGGATATCTTGTAGCTGAGGGGTAGAGATAATTCGAGAGAAGGAATTTCCAAAAAATACAAAACAAGGAGGCGGAGAGAGGTTGTAGAGAGGCAGTGCAGTAACCGAGAGAGATGATGCAAAAAAGTTGTCTGTCATGCAGAATCCAGAAATGTCGAACAACCAAAATTGCTGGAATAGTCAGGAGAACTGACACGAAGACAACGCAGTAGCCAAGAGAGCTGACGGGGAAAAGCTTCCTACCACATAGAATTTGGAACTTTTGGAACTGCCGGGAACTACCCGGAACAACCAGGAGAGATGACACAGAGCAAACATAGAAATAGTTGGGGTTAGCCAATCTTGTGCTAGATTAGCCAGAATTCTGTCGGGTGAAGTGAGGTAAAACTCACTCATATTTTCCACTAGTATTTTCTCTATAAAGGATTGCTAAATGAGCACCCTAGAGTTGTATTCAGATATTTCTCCTGCATAAGAATAAACCCTCATAATTGTTGCACTGGTTTTCCCTCATTAGGTTTTCTCGAGGGCTATTATATCCAAAAATAAGTGTGTCCTATGTATCTTGTTCTTTTATCTATTTTTTGTTTCATGAGATCAAATATTTAATTAGTGTAGGCTATAGAAGTAATTTTCTTCAGTATTCAGAAGAATAAGTTGGTTAATGTATATTAAAAGTCAAGTAGGTGAAGTAGATTCATATTTGTTGGAGTAGGGGTTCCTTTGAGAGTACAAATTTTCACATGGTATCAAAGGATTGATTTTGAAATAGAAATAGCAAATACAATGATGAGAAGTGAGGCTAAAAGCTGCACTAGGCAGCGATTCAAAATCCCTGAAGGAATTGCATAGTCCTTACCGGGAAGTAGATCCGAGGAAATCTCTCTCTGAGTGAGATGACAAAGATGTACGATTTCTAGTTTGTGAGTTTGTAG
Organism: Pinus taeda; assembly: GCA_000404065.3. Taxonomy (NCBI): domain Eukaryota; kingdom Viridiplantae; phylum Streptophyta; class Pinopsida; order Pinales; family Pinaceae; genus Pinus; species Pinus taeda. The sequence goes on along the minus strand of APFE030195043.1, from coordinate 130,278 downwards.
AGGTAGCGGAAGTGATGCAGAGCCTTAGTCCAATGCTTGAAGGGCACATTTCCTGTTGGGGAAAAAATCCACTAGAAAAGAACGAAGATACATAGAAGGGGAATTTTCTCTTCAAAGAACTTTCTGCCAGAAAGTTCGAAATTCTCACTTACTGAGCAGTGCTAAGCAGTGACTAGAGGATTCAATTCGACAGTTGGGTGAGATGAAATCACATGGGATAAGATATCAGGATAGGTTGGAAGGAGCATCCAACTATGTCATATGGAAGACTAGAATCTTAGTTGTTCTAAAGGAATATGATCTCGAGGCCTATGTAAAAAGTGGTGTAGTTGTTCCAATTGACAACGATCAAAAGAAGAATTACAAGGCCAAGCAGGGAAAAGCAAAGAAGCTCATTCTCGATGGAGTTTGATATCATATGGTCTCACACTTGAAGGCAAAGATGTAACCAGAGAGGTGTGGGAAGCCTTGTCTTCTTTGTATGAAGGCTCTTCCGAACAACGAATGATGTATATTGAGCAGAAGTTGCAGTAGACCTTGATGTAGAAAGGAGAAGGGGTGAACCTCTATCATTGGCGTCTTGAGGACACTAGAGACTAGTTTTCTACAGTGAGTTCCGCTGCTCATCCAACTGCAATGGTGAGGATAGCCCTAAATGGAGTCTCGGATGAATGGAAAGTTTTCATCCAAAGCATATTAGGTAGAGAAAAACTACCTTCATGGGAAGAGATGTGGGTAGCTCTTAAACAGGAGGATTTAAGGAGGGGCCTAGTGAAGGTCAACCTCAATGGAAGCAGTGGGAGTGGCACAAAGAAGGAGGAGGAGGAGGAGAACACAACCATGGAATTGAAGGGACACCAGAAGCCGAAGAGAAAGAAGGACATTTCGAAGGTGAAATGTTTCAGTTGTGGCGAGATGGGACACTATGCATCCCAATGTCCTTTAAAGGAAAAGGAAAAGGATGAGAAACATGATCCTTAGGCAGCTTTAGCAAAGATCGACAAGGATCAGTTTTCCATGAGTGCCCACTCATCTTCAAGAGGGATATGGGGCGATATGGAGTTGTAGTTGGGAGGACTACATGTGGGCAGGATCCTTAAGGAGTCCACCTCTTAGATCAATTCCTTTCTACGGGAGCCCACGATTCAATAGTAGCAAGATGGACTTAGTTTCAAATGATGTAGTAGAGTGTTTAGAGGATAGATGCAGTAGTTGGGGACCAGATAATGATCAACGCATAGCAAGGTTAGCAACAGTGCAGTTGGAACAGTGCAAGAGTCAACAACGATGCAAAAGATTCAGAGGGTTAGAATCAACAATAGTCACATTCCAACATTTGTTGTATTATGTTGAACACAGTTAAGTTCAACTAATTTTGGATGTGTTTTAGTTGCTTCTCTCAACAACTGAGTTGTAGTACGGATGTAGTGTTAGCACTGGAAGTGTTAGCAACATAGCAGATGTAGCGTTTAAAAGGGAGTTATAGTCCATATGCAACAGTGCAATGGTATTATCATGGATAGCAATATAGTAGCAACATCATCATAGTTTTGGTGGCAGTAGCAGTCTAGAAAGGAGATGCTTCAAAAATAGAGCAACGCAGGTGGACATTGTTACTAGAGCACTTTCCTCGCTAAGCGAGAGTGTTAGTTTTTAGTACCGTTCGAAGTTCTCTAAAGAACCTAGAAACCGTTTTGTGAAATTCCACCTGGATTGTATTTTATTAAAATAATTAGTATTTTTAATGGAGTTCCTAAGTCTAAACTTAGGGAAATTAAAATATTAATGGGTATTAATCAAAATATGGGTGATAATGATCTAGAAGGTGGATCAAGTCATGTTTTAATATTATCTATTTATTATAGACTTAATATCGACTGTTGAAGACTCAAAATGAAAAGTATAAAATGGAGGCTTGGGGTTCATTTGGAAACACACAGAAAGATTGAGGAAATCAACGTTTTGAAGTGAGAAGTTCTCAGGAGGAAAATCGATCAACTAGATCTTGCAACTGAGGTGCAGAGAGAATCCGGAGAAGGAATTTCTGGAAAATACAGAACAGAGAGGTGGAGAGAGGTTGTAGAGAGGCAACGTAGTAGTGAGGAAAGTTGACGCATACACGCTGCATGTCACACAGAATCCAGAACTGTCAGAACAAGTAAAATTGCGGGAATTGTTGAGAACTACTGGAACAGTTGGAAGAGATGATGCAGAGACAACACAATAGCTATGAGATTTGACGCAAAAAATCTTCCTTTCACGCAGATTCCAGAATAGATGAAACTGTCGAGAACGACTGGAACTGTTGGGAACTTCCGGAACAGTTAGGAGAGATGATGCAGAGGGTGGAGAAGGTGACACAAGGCTGATGTAGAGCCAACAAAAAAATAGCCAGGGTTAGCCAATCTTGTGTCGGACTAGCTGGAATTCTGTTGGGTGAAGTGAGGTAAAACTCACTCAGATTTTCCACCAGTATTTTCTTTGTAAAGGATTGCTAGATGAGCATTCTAGAGTTGTATTCATACATTTCTCCTGCATAATAATAAACCCTCAAAATTTCTCCACCAGTTTCCCCACATTGGATTTTTCCAGGGACTATTGCGTTAAAAAATAAGCATGTCCTATGTATCTTGTTCTATGCTCTGTTTTTTGTTTCATGAGATAAAATATTTAATTAGTGTAGGCTATAAAAGTAATTTTCTTCAGTATTCAGAAGAATAACTTGGTTAATGTATATTAAAAGTCAAGTAGGTGAAGTAGATTCAAATTTGTTGTAGTAGGGGTTCCTTCGAGTGTAGTAATTTTCACAAATCGTAGTGGAAGAGGCACTTTCTCTCCATACTTGGAAAATCTACATGATATTAGTGATGAGAACACTTGTGATGAGGCACTTACCTTGGCAGAAAAAGGCTATAGGAAATGGGACCTCTATTGAGAAATGAGTAGGATATGGTTGTAATAATGCTTCTTGTAGTTTCTCTTTGGGTTTTTGGGATACACTTGGGATTGCAAGTGCTGAGGAGGTGATTCTTGGTCTCTCTATTCTATTACTTTTGGGTTTTTTTGGATTGCCATGATTGTTTAAGTGAAAAGTCTACTTGGGACACTCTAGCATGGTCTTTAGTTCCTGTAGGCATGGTGAGCCAACTCACAAACTTCAACATTATGCAGTGGATGTTAAGTTGTGTTGTTAAATATCTTGCATCATTCTCATTTCTAGCCATGCATTTAATAGTTGGGGTTCCCTGGGTTCTTGTAGTGGTTACTTTGGCTTATAATACAAATATCTTTGTGGCTCTTAGACACTACAAAAGTGATCATGCAGTTGTGTACTATGGCATGTGATTTGTTGAACTAATAGATGTTTTCAAAATGGGATTCATTGGTGCTATAATTAATGCTATAATATAGTCCATAGTTGAATATTTCCCACTAGAAACCCACTTTATGGATATGCCATAACCATATTTGTGAACCCGCTTTTTGTATGTTTTAACCCTGTACAAAAATTACTTGCATACAAATTTTAAAACCAGAAAACTAAAATAAACAAAAACAATTACGAGAACATAAAACATAAAATAGATATACACAAGGATTTTCCCCTTGATCCCAAAACCGGGACTATTAGATTTATTTTTCATTATGTTCCTTTCAATGTTACAATACATATATATACATGTCGAAGCATTCATAAACCCCAATCCATTAACCCTGGATTAGAACATAACCATAGTTCCCTTGACTGGATCTACAAAATACCACGAGAAGAAAACCATCATGCACAAAACCATGTGGAACACCCATGCACAAAACCATAGGTAGGTCCACCCACCTAATATAGGGTCCAAAAAAAATTCCCGAGGCGCTGCCCCAAACCCTGTGCAGGGAGGCTACCGCTTTCCTAATGCGCTCAACGCAATGAATAGGGGGGCTATTTCCCCCCTGTGACCCCCCCACACGTTCAACTAATCTTGGAAAGAATATAACACACACACAACACTTTCCACATTTGCAATTGCACAAGCCTTCCTATAACTTTTACGTATGTTAAAATATAGGATTGTTACATTCTTTGCAATAATCATAGTATTAGGTTTACTTCAATTCCTTATGGGATATGTCATCCATAACACTTGGGTGGCATCAAAGGAATATTCATATTCTTTTATCGTTCTCATTGTTAGGGGTTATGATGGTGAAAAAACTATCTTTACTCATTATCTTGAAGTATACTTGTAGCTGCAACAAAATAACCCTCCTGATGCCAACGTAAACTTATGGTGGGACTACCAAATCACAAAAATTGGAATAAAATATGTGAAACTCATGTACTTAGTGGAATCCTTTACAACATCTAATTGGATAATGAGAGTTTACAAAGATAAGCCACCAAGTAAGCCACCAAATTTCTACCATACGTTGGCATACCGACAACCAAAATTGTTGGCAAATAATGGTGATCAAGTTGAGACCCTGGGTTTAGGCACATGTTCCAACAAAGGGTCATTGTAGTCTAGCATAGTGCTAGAATTTTCACCTTACTTGCAAAGAATAATGCGTCTCACCCGAGGTGCACCATGACCTTACTTTGTTAAGGGACTGGAACTAGGCATCAGGAGGATCCACACATAAACTACCACTACTTGTTAAACTCAGAACCAAGACATCAGGTATGCAATCAGTTCAAAATAAAACAACTTAAGTATTTAGAAATACATATAATACACACATGCATTCATAATAAAGTTTTAAAAGGGGACACATAAACCCGTCACAAGTAGACTAGAAAATATCCTTACAACTTCATCTTTCATTAGTTTAGTCTAGCATTACATCAATACATTTAGCTCAGAAGCCTCCTCGATAGAACATGGACTAGGAACAAAAGCTAACACACAACCAGGTAAATGTAGAGTCTTGTGCGCTCAACAGGCTCTGTGACAACATTTCAATACACTTTCTCTCTATCTATTTTTTGGCTTTTTCCTCGACCTTTTAAGCACTCTGCTCGATTGGACAATTGTTTTCCTCCTCGGATGCTCTGCCCTTTCCTTTTTTGTTGCATCTATTGGTTGGCTACGACTACTTCTTCGGTTGTAAACAAATATTCCAGCTCGGTTATGACTACATGTGCCTTGGTTTAATTTGTTTATCTTCTACAACTACTAGACTTCTGCAGATTCCTTCTCCTTCCTCGAATGTGTTCTTCATGACTTTCCATTGTCACGTTTGGTAAAAATATGGTCAATCGTCAAAATATGTTCAATCATCAAAACATGATAAAGCATTGTCTCCAAAATGAAGGAATCGATAGGCCCCAACCAAAGTCCGTTGAATCATCCTCGAGTCAATAATATATTGGTGTTATTGGTACTTCTTGCTGTTGCGGTGCTCTTACTAATGCTGCTCCTTCTTGGCTTGTTTATTCAAATGAAGGACCCAACTCTGGGATGGACTTGATGGATGAATTTTTGAACTGTGTACCTAGCGAGTGTCACCTACCATGAACCTGTGATGGTTCTTTCTTGATCGAGGAATTGTGCTCTAAAGTTGGTTGTTGATTGGGCAGGGTATGTCGTCAATAAGGAATTTCATTAAGTTTCTACCTCTATGCTGATCTATTGCAACTTCTAGAAAGTGCCCTACATTGGTAGCTTAAGTTCAGGGAGAAGACCCTTAGTCTTTCTCAATTCATCCTCAATTTTTTGAATTTAGATTTTAAGGGCATCCGCCTGTACTAAGAGCTCCTTTTGTTGGTTGTGGTATGTGGTTTCCATGGCTTGGTTAAAAAATTGATTAGCATGTTGGCGCAAGGGGTATATCGGTTGATTTTTCTTTGCAAGTCAACTTGACCAATCACAAAATTGAGCTAAGAGGTCTTTAGCTTCCTCCATAGCCTAAATAATGGAAAACTTTAGACAAGTCTCTTATGTGATTTTTTGCTCGATCGTGTTGGCATACTGGGAGTTCAGATTTGGTATCGCTCTTTGAGTGGTGACAATAGTTTTCTTTAGCTCTTTATTTGTTGAGACTAGGTAATTGTAGGTAGTTATGCTATGGTAACAACATTCTACAAGTGTGTGGGCTGAAAAGTCTTAAGATGCATCTGTTACTATTTCTACAACTTAGGGCTAGAGATCCTAAAACTTTTCACTTATTTCATCAACTTGGTTCTATAGCATCTGCTTCTTAGTGATGTGAGGACTAATACAACCTAGGATGGATTGTGGTGGTGGTAGGGAGGCAAGTTTGGAAGTTAGGGCCAAGATGTGTATGGCTCATGTGCCTAGGTTCTCAAGGTTGACAAGCTGATCAATTTCCATTAATGTCCCTGGTGCTAGTAATAAAGATAAAAAAGATGTAATAACATACTTTGTTCTTGTAGAGGGAACTATGGATGCCTCATTGGTAATGTCTATGATGGATTGGATTATGGAGTTGACCTCCATCTCTTTTTCAACACCAAGAATATTTCTGAATGGAGGAATGCCCGAGATGGTTGTTGAGGTAGAGGTTGTTCGGGGTGATGGATTACGCAACATTGGGGATACAACAGATGTAGGTGGTGGGTTTTTTTAGTGATGGGTGTGCTGGTGTGAGATTGGGGTTCCTCACTAGTAATATCAATGACTTGAGTATAGGTATCTTTAATTAGTTTCTTGCGAATTGCTGGTGGCCTGGTGGCAAGTGGGCGAGTATTCTTGATTGTGGGTTTAGTATGAGAATGGGGGCCCACTAAGGGAATTGAAGTAATGGATGGGTTGCAAGTCAAAGAAGTGATTGGACTAGAACTGATAAATTCATAAAATGAAGGGAAAGGACTTATTTATGCCCCGAGATCCTCAAGAGTGTTGTGGGAGGATGACATCTTTGTCTTTAGCTTCTTGATGACAGGATTGAGTGTTTCTTATTCCATTCACTTATTGGAGGAAAAAGGGGTTTCTCCAGCCATTGGATTAGGAAACATCCATTCGAATGAATATCTCATCTTTCCATCCCAAGTTTCTCCAGCAACTCCAGGCTAGGATGAGGCTTTAATATGGAATGATTCCTTCGAGAGAACAAATGGTTAAACATGCTTATGAAACATGTCTGAGTTGACACACTTAGGCCGAAGACAAGTGTTTCCATGGCTAAAACCAAACCATATATCTTGCGAATTCTCATCTAGGAGCAACTGTTAGATCTTGGGACTGACTTTGGTGACATCCAACATTTTCTAGTACCATCCAGCAAAAAAAGCTTCATTAATTTCCTTGCTACAAGGGTCCCCATAAGTCCACCATGGTAAATATTTGAGTGCAAGGGGTTGATCCTCGGCATCCAATGTTATCTCCATGTCTTATGGTGGGCACCACTTCATCATTTTTAAGGGAAAAATAAGATATCCACAAATAAAATATGTGGCCCTCTTGTAGACATCTTCACAAGATTCAAAGAGCTCATTCAATAGAAAACTGGACCAATCAATTGTGTCCCCCATACCAAGATCTCGCTACTGAGATGATTTCTAAGGTGCATTCTCCCCTTGAGAAATGATGTATGAGCTTTCCAACAATTGTATAGTAGTCGAATTTGATGGTAAGCTTGCTAATTCTCTTAATCAGGGCTCCCTTACCACCATGTTGAGTATCATACTTTTTATAGTAGTTGTAATCGCCCATCTTCTTTCCTTGCTTGAAAGTATTCTGAAATGCAAATGATATTGTGGCTCTCATAGTAGAAAATCCTATGAGTCTCTAAATGTCGATGGCATGTATGGGGTACTTCTTGTCAAGCCAGAGAGAACTCTCATGTGTTCGACACATGAGGAATTTGGTACATTGCATTACAATGCCAACCTTTTTATACCTATGGAATATTTTTTGATTCTCGACCACTGGCTTCCATCTGATTTGGTGACAACTTCTATATAAACTTCATGCTTGAGCATTGGGAAATGGAAGGAGTCTGAGAGATCATTGTCCATGAGCACAACTTTATCATATTTTCCATAGAGAGGCTCAATTTTAGTGACTTTGGAGTTGAGTTCAGCCGTTGGAACAAAGACTATGGTCTTAGTCATGGTTTTAGTTTGACAATTATACACAATAGACACAAGGTGTTTGAATTTTGGCTAAGGGGGGAATTTGACAAAATTCTAGACCTAGAAATTCAACCACCTCGGCTTTGCTACTGAATAACTTATCATTGCATGCAAACTAAATAGAAAGAGTTGACATAATTCTTTTAATTAGTTTACTTAAATAATTAATACGACAACTTTATATACTCGATTCAAATCATGGCAATAACTGTGACCGTGACCTAAACCTGACCCAGATGACATGAAAATTGAAAAGGAGGTTGAGAATGATGGTTAATTATTATGATATGATGGCAGAGTCCTAGAGATTTATGATCGTATCATGTTAGGGATAATACGAGAGAGATTTAGCCCAAATTTGAGCCAACGTAGGGATATTAGAGTAATTGAATTAGGCTATGTAGATGTTGTGGATCCTTGACTTGTTTAAGTTGTATGTGTAGGTTCTAATTATAAGACTAAAAACTACGAATGGAGCTTACAAGAAAGGAGGAAAGTAAATCTTGTGATAGATTCCAAGTAGGATTATTTCCCATTCTTCAATTTCTCTAAGGAAATTTATATATTCTTTTCCTTTTTTTGTTCTAGACTAGTCCACTAGGTCTAGGGAAATCACTTTTGTCTGCAATTGTAAATATCACATTTTTTATGGTGAATTTATGATTGTGGACAAAGATTAATTCCCTAGGCCTAGTGGATTGGTCTAGAACAACAGAAGGCAAAGAATATGGATTTTTCCTTAAAGAAGTTAGAGAATTGGAAAGAGGCCTACCTCAAATATGTAGCAAGCATTTTGTTCCTCCTCACTTGTAAGCTCCAATTGTAGCTTCAAGCGCTATAATTAGAACCTATACACATGTCTAAAATAAACAAAGGATATACAACAACTAAGTAGCATAATATAACATCTTTATTCAATGAATTAGCAAGGCATTGAAATACATGAATGTAAATTAACACAACACATATAGAAAAACAAGATACCCTTTGTATTAATTGACATAGGAGAGAGTTTACTACAAAGAATAGTAGCTGATCTTGTAGAGATCTCCCCAAGTTGACTTGTGCTTCCTTGTCACAAAGCACACCCCAATATCACCCTAATGCATGAAGATGATGAATCCTTTAGATTCAAGGCAACAACATGAGGGCACAATCAGTCTCCAAAAGCCAACCCTGATGCTATGGATGGTAGTAAAGTTATAGGAGAGGGATGGTAGTTTAGGATTTACCATAATGATCTTGAGATCTACTTATGATGGGAGGATGAGTTCAAGGGATAAGAGGTGAAGTCTCCAAGGTAGTATTAGAGCGGACTCAAGCTTCTTATCCATGATAAATGGTTAAAAAAACCCTTGGAAGCTTCTAGAAGAGGAAGCTTTGGAAATATTTTTAATTTACCAAATTTCTAGAGTCAGTGCACCTACAAAAGGGAGAAACCAACTTTGATTAGTTATGGTATAAAAAGGAAAAACCAACTCTAAACACAAGGGACTAAAGGGACATGGTGCGATGTGGTTAAAAACATTGATTTTGGATAGTTAATCCCAAAAACTTGGACTTTTTTGAAAGGTCATGCTTAGGGATTTTTGTAGGGATGATAATAACATGTTCACATATGTGGATTGATTTGGTTTGTAGGCCTATTGAACAAATGTGACAAAATGTCCTATAACATCAGCCATCACTGAATTTGTTGCTTAGTGAAGGCAAAGGAAGTCAAAATTATGCCTAGAAATTCTTCTTCCCAGACATCCATAGTACAAGAAAGAGGTCATGGTGGGCATGGTCAACTTCCCCTAACTTGCTAAGATATAGGAGTGGAGCAATTTGGAAAAGATATGCCTCATCATATTAAGCTCTTATTTGCCACCGTGGAAGCTCAAGAGCTCAGGAATACTGATCATGGTCATTGGGTTCTCAAAAACTTGTTGGGTCATCATCAAATGGATGAAGAAGAGGTCATCCAAATTGTGGAAGAAATAATTGAAGATAGGGACTTTCATTTGTTTTACACTTGTTTGGCTTTGAGATCCCTATCATAGACTTTGAGAATTCAATACTCTCCTCCTCCTCCACCTCTAGTTTCTCTTAATTTGTTAGCACAATAAGATAACTAAAACTCACTTTTTTAGGGATCCAAACCTCCAAGCCCTAATAATATCCCATGGCCTCAGAAATCAAAGGAAAATGAATTGGGCACCATTGGGGAGCAAGCTCAAATTTCTGCTCAGATGGAGAAAGTTCAAATTGCAACCATCAAGACTACCACTATAACTACTCAGGAAGGTGAAACTTCACAACAAAAGGACACCACCGTCTCTTATGGCGTGTTCATTGAGTGGGAACAACCTCCATGGATTACAAAAGGCTACAATATCCCTTTCCAATAGCCTACCAAGAATGACTAGGCTCATTAACAAGTTATAGGAAAGGCTTTCACAGTTTCTACTTTTCACTATTTTTCCTACGTTCTTTTGATGTGTTTGTCATGCATGTTTTTGTTAATGCATTTTGGAATGAAAATTTTCCCTCTGACTTATTAGGAGGACTATTTGGTTTCCCTCTCAATGGAATATGGTCTCTCCCTAGTATGTACCAAGCTAGTATGGTTTTGGAACCCTAAATTGCACATGATAATCTATGCATATACTATCTATAATTTTGTGCACACACACATGAAGTTGGTATTAAAATAGATGTTTTTCTTTCTTTTCTCTTCATATAAAATTGATATTAAAATATTTTTGTTGTCATGCATATTCAAATAGTTTATTTAAATTTTGTGCTGAAATATTTTTGGAGGTATAGGCATTATACATCTTCCACACACTCAAAAGCGAAAATATAAGATTTTCTTGGCATTTAATTACCTTATTTTTCTTTAAAATTGTTATTTCACATGGATATGGAAATTTATAAAATGTGGTTGATAATGTGAGTGAAATTTTTTATAATGTTTTTAATTAAAACTAATGAATATTTTTTTTCAAGAGAAAAAAACCATAATTTCTATTAATGAAAATAAAAATTACATTTTGTAGGCACATAGTTTGTACGCATATAGGATCAAACAATATCTAGTGAGTACAAAAGATGAGCGAAATAAACAACATGAAGGTCCATAAAAATATCAAGGATCCTCAGAAAAATCCTAGAAGTAACAATAAAGGGCATGCAAAAATTAACGTTGACTAGTGCTAATCTTTTCTCTTTTACCTTTCTTCATATGCACTTTTTGTTAGCCATCGAGACTTGGTTCAACTAGAATCATGGCCAATTCTTGTCCCACATGGGGGATTTCCATGTCAAAATTGGAGCTATTTGTGACATGCACTCTTTTTGAGCCCCTAGATCCATCCAATGTCAAAGAATCCATGAGTTCCTTTTTCCTATGGTACATTGCCATAGATTAGCTATACAAAAACACCCCCATCTTGTATGTCTCCCTATAGGTTTGTCATTCATCTTTTCTTGATCAATATGACATTCATTTTTTTCATCCGCTTACTTCCTTAGAAGGACAATGCTCTATGAACTTCCATCCTCTTGGCCTATTAGATTGCTTCTTCTTCTTTGCTCGGGGACATGCATGTTGTAAGTGACTTGTTTGAAAACATATGTGACATCTAAATTCCATTTTTCCATACTTTAAGACATGTGTCTAGTGAAACTTTTGGTTTTTTAGATTTATATGATCCAATATTCCTTCATTGAGATCAATCTCCACACATATCTTCACATAAGTGAAGACACCATTTTCTATTCTTTCCAAATTCAATTTTTAAAATTTTCCCAATGTGTTGCAAATATCTTCAAGGGCATTGTGGTGCAAGAAAGGTAGGAGGTGAATTAGGAAGCCTCCCCCAAACCAACATCATAGAGACCACCATAGAGTTAGCATCAAATTCAAGGAACCAAGGCTCCCTGCATTTAGTGCATAGTCCAAATCCTTTAATGTTTCAAATTGTGCTATGAAAAAACCTTTTGAGCATAAGAATATTTAAAAATATGGGATCCAAGTGGAGACAATCCATTGAATTAGAGCTTTCGGTTTGGGATAAAAACCATTAAATATGTAGATGATTGCTTTAGACTGAAGCACAAAGAAGAGGGAATTTACCTTAGGTAGGTTTACTTCCATAGATGGAGATTTTCCTAGTTGTTCAACAATATACAGGTCCATAATATGTTGATTTTATTATGTTGAGGCTATAACCTTCCTTTGGGTTGCATCCTTGAAAGAGACATGAGCCCTATTAGCTTATTTTGCATCATTGAAATAGACTTATGCTTCATTTTTTATTCTGGATCTAGAAGAAACCCTAGGCAAACCCCACTTCACCTTATGTTTAGAATGATAGATGAATATTTACATATATTGAAATCACAGAGCATGGAGAAATTTTGAAGTATCTTCCTTTTGTATTGCGGGCATTGAAAGTAATGGAAATACCCCATTTGTCTGCAACAACCTACTTTAGGGAGGATACAATGGAATATATATCGACTCAAAAATAGAAGATTTACCACTCTAATTTCAAATAGAAATTTGAAAAGGGTTTGTTTGTTCTAGTGCATGTTGAGATTGAGAGTGAACACCATATAAGGCCGGTAAAACAATGGTGAACAAATTATACAGTTTTTAATCCTTAAGTGCACATGGAGAAAGCACAATAGAATGGTTCTTGAATATAAATACGTAGAGATACATTTTTTTTCAAGGCAAAATGTAGAGGAGATACCAGAGAGTGAAGACCTTTTCTACACCATTAGTGAGAAATTCATGCCTTTTGAGCCAACCAAGAGAAACCAATGGGTTTTTTGGAAGCCATCACCAGAAAATGAGTTGACCACTGGAAGAGTGCTGATTACTAAAGCATTCCTCCCTCTGATAATGGTCTCCTTTAGGGTTTTGTGGGGAACATACAACTATTCTAGCAGAGGGGCAAACAACAAATATCCATGGACGTCAATTATGGCAAAAAAGAGTGCATTTTGAACTAAGGCAGAGATTTCGGGGGCAATAGAGTCCGGTCTAGCCAAAGTGGTGACATCCAAAGTAACATCAAATTGTAGAGAATACCTAACAACACATGTCATTTTTCCCACAATCGCTACACATATCCACATTAAAACTATTATATATATATATATACTAGGTTGGAGAATGTGCTTCTCAGAGCAATTATTAAATTGAAAATCGAAAAAGAAAACCACATAAGATTAAGATTTGAAATAAATCTAAATCCCTAATCTAAAATAAGAACAAATAATATTAAGTGGAAATTGAATATGAATCATCTACTTAATAAGTAATTGAAAAAGTTTATAGTTAAGGAATTAAGATATTTTAACACACACACACACACACACATATTGCACAAAGACCCGCCCAAAAAAAACCCACGTATCTTAAGTCCCCACGTTTTTGGGACTTTTGGACCCTTAGGAAACGTTCCCAAACTGCTAGGGACTTCATCAGAGACTTGGAGACTTGTTGGTTGTCCCCAAGACTCTCCACATAGCTTTCGAGGATGTTTTTGGTAGATTTCAAGGATATTTTGAGCAAATTTTATGGATGTTTTGGGTGGATTTCAGGGATAATTCAAACATATAGCTTTGGTTTAACAATCATGGGCATTGATGATTGAACAATATGATCATTTTTGCCATTCATTATTTTTGTAATGCATTGAATCTGATTTTTTTATATACAAGTTACAGCTCAAAACATGGGTTTTTTTTTATGGGTTTCAATTTGGATTTCTAGTCATTTAGATATTTTATTTCCAATGATAAAATTACAAGAAGCAACCCCATGTTAAGAAAACAAAGAATGCAACATTTTAAAAAGGCTAGCCATTGTGAAAACATGGGATATCAGTGACTTGTATTAGGTACTAAATGTTCAAATAAATTCCTATTGAATCCCCTTTTTAATTTGAAATAGGAATTTAATCTCTTAAAAAAACAAAATATTTTATGGTGATTTTCTGCACAATTATAAAAGTTTGCAAAACATATTGACAAGGGAATGCCTTTTATGTTTAACACAATCATCATTAGCAAGAAATACTGAGAAAACAAAACTACTATAAAGACAATACTAAAAAGACAAAACTAATATAAAAACAATTTTTTTAAGATAAATCCTTAATCAACTTTAAATTAAAAGTAGTTATAATTAAGTCTTCTAAATCTCAGAATATTATTTAGTAATCCATAATAAAATTTCACTTAACTTTTTTTTAAATTATTTAAAATTTTAATTAACCGATATAAAAATTGTGCATACTACTGGAAAAAAATATAATTGATTATATTACAAGTTCAAACAAACACAAATATAATATCGATCAGTGAAATATTATCATATTATATATATAAACAAGTTAAATTTCAATTGCTTATCGAGATATTCTGAAATAGAAACACCTCTCAGTAAATACAATTCCTATATACTATAGGAAATTATATTAGATAATAGGACAATAAAATTTATATATAATAAACGCGATTATATTAGATAGTTCTGCATAAAAAAAATGAAGACAATGAAAAAAATCACACCGACAAATTTTCATTTGACCAGTAAAGAAAAGTTGAACTTCCGTCCGTAGCAAGAAAATTTGATCATCAACAAATTTTCGTTTGACCGAAAACGTAAAGTTGAATTTTCAAGCCCGTAACTTTTGTATACTTTGAATTGGAATTTGGATTTTTGTGATATATTTTTTCAAATTTGATACGAGAAGAATTTGGGTCAGTGCGTATTTTTTGTATTTTAAGGGTAGTGGTATTGGAAAAACATTTCATTTTAGAATGTGATGTTTTTATAGACATCGGAGACAATTACAACATTATGTTAACAATGGTTTTTTGGCATTGTCTTTTTAGTGAGGGAACTGTTAGAAGGTTGGATTAGCTCATCATTTATTTGAATAATAAGAAGATTGAATTGCAAAAGGCAAAACGCAGGGAAGTTAATTGTACCACAAACTATTTATAATCTTGTGAGTGTTAAAATTTCATTAATTCATTCATTCATACATAAGATTTGAAAAATTAAAATGAAAAAGAAAAATCATGAATTTTCCAACCTCCACTCTTTTTTAAAATATTATAAACACAGCTGGTCTATCCTAGCCCAACAATAACGAGGAACATAATATAGGAAAATTATTAGTATTATTAAACAAAGAAATTATGAAAATAAAATTTAATAATATCAATAACAAAATTTCAAACTAGAATTCATTGCAAAAAAAAATGAGATTGTGAATTTCGAAAATAGACTTTAACTAATTTCCATATATTGAGATATTTATGTTTCAGGTATTAAATAAATCCATATAAATTTGGATAATATTTAGTAGCTAGAGCAAATCTTGGCAGGGTCTTCTATTAAAGCATTTTGTGGTGTAAAGGTCATTGGTTCTACACTGTGTGGGCAAAATTCTAACCATGTTAAAGGTTGATTTGGCTCATAAATGAGCTAATTTTGATAGCTAAGATACCCCTAAACCACTACTCAAACATAACTTAATAAACAAACAAAACAATCACTATTTACAAACATCAAAACCATATAATAATTAAATTGGAATCAATGAACTAACCATTCTGTTATAGTATATTAAAAACCAAATTTGTTAATCAAATCTCACCCCTGCGCATTGTTTCACTGTAAATGGGAAAGACAAAAGAGTTTAACTTCCAAAAACATGTTTGACTAGAGAGGTAGCAGAGTTTTTTTTTTTTTTCTTTTTACATCGTGGAATACCTATCCTAACATAGTTGTCAAGTCAGCAATGAGGATAGCCATCTCTAGCTACTATCTATGGACTCATCATCGTATTCAAGAAAAACCATGCCACCTGAATAACCAGCTAGTGGTCCATAGGGGGCAGGCTTTCACTCTCGCAAGATTGCTTTTGAGTCTTGGGTCTGAATCATCACCGTATTAAAAAAAAACAGCGCTTAGTCCATAAGGAGGCAGGTTTTCATTGCTGCCAAATATTTCTGTATACTCCAAACCCAAAAAAACATATACTATTTTATTTTTATAGCAAATTACCTTTTTACATTTTTTTAAATAGTTAATCAATTCAATATTCTGATATTGAATATTGAAACTACATATAATTTAATGGAATGGTATCACTGAGCATTCATATTTTTAAGGCCAACTTGGCTTAATTTGGTAATTGTGCAGTTGGAAAATCTATACATGGGTTACATGGGAAGAAATGTTTGCATATTTGGAAAATCGTTAAAGGGACTATATAGTAATTAGGAAAGGAATGAGCGTGAAGGTGTATTGATTAGCAAATTTATATTTTTATATTTTATTTTTATTATAGATTTTTGGGAATAAGTTTAAGATAAAATATTTTGATTTTTAAGAATTTGGTATAAATTTTTTGAAATTATTTTAAGTTTTGGTAAAATTAATTGAAAATTACTTTCAAATGTGTTAAAATTTGAATTTGGGTGGATCATTTTTTTTGTGATTTAAAATCAAGTTTGCAAAATTAAAAATTGTGGTAAAAAAATTAAAAATTAAAAAAATATTCTATTTTTTTTCAATAGTCTCATAAATTAATTATCATTTTTGTTTTAACTAAATTTTTATTTTTTTCGATAAATTAATAAATAATATATTTTTTTTTGGAAAAAATTAGTTATCGTTACTTGCTTTTACTAACCATAGATACTGGTACTGATTTAAAAAATAAAAAATAAAAAAAAAATTAGGATGTTTACTTTATGTAATTAATTTTTTTTATTTTAATATACTAGACAATGCAATTTTATATTAAATAATTTATTACACATGAATTTTTTGTTCTGACACCATTCATAGCACAAGATACTTCATATCAATTTGATTTTTCTCACATAGAAATTGTACCCTAAATTATTTATTTTCCAGTGAATACATACATTAAACTAATCATTTATGTTATTTATATCATATACATATATTATTTAATATAAATATACTAGACATCCTAAGTTTTCCCTTTTTGGTTCGATAAATTAAAGATGGAATAAAATGTGCACAAACACATTTAATAAACTTTTAACTTTTGTAACAAAAGGTGATGTAGGCGCTCATGTTTTATCCAAAATTATTTAAACACCTATCTCTATTTTGCTCCAAAAGTTATCTAAGTCCATTTATTACTTCCTTACTTCATTTTCACTATTTCATTATTAGATTTTACTTTTTGTATAATAAAGAAATACTAAATAGCAATGTTGACATATTATACTTGTTCCTTTTATTATAGATTTTGAAAATATTTTGAAATTTTATAATATTTCAAGATTGTAAAAAAAATTAATTTTTATTATCTATTAAATTTTAAAATATTCCAAATTTGCAATTTAATTAATTTGTCATTCAAATCAACATAACACAATAAACTCACTTTCACTACCTACTTACTAAATCCCAGGTTTACGAACTTTCCCCGAAAGTAGGTGCTCGCTTTCACTAGTATCGAAGTTTTCGTAACTTCTCCAGATTGACCAGGGCTAAGTGTGATCGCAGTTGCCATCAAATTCCATGAGAAGTGGAATTTATCACCAAATTGCATGGAACATGAATGGAATCAAATTTTAAATTCAGAAAGGGATGTGCATGTGCGGCCATTGATGATGACAGGTCGTCCTAATTAACATATGTCGCCAAATTTACGAATATTCGAGGAAAGGGCTAGCGTTGGTCCCTACCGTAACATGCAAGTACTTTCTGTACGGCTCTCAGGAGAGGCAACATCGGCGAAGACCGGCACTCGTCAAAAATTCTTCCTTGCTGCGTTCACGGTTTTGGGATTTATAGTCGCAAAACCCCTCCACCGAAATGCAACCTCCCTCACAATGAGAATGCGGTGTATTACGAGGACGGTATCGAAGCTTTTGTTGCGAGAGCGCAAGTGTGATCTCAGATATATCGCGCTGAGGTCGGAGCCTTGCCGGGCTCAAACATTCCCCCATTCTCAATCTCACCATTCCTCCTCCTGTGTCACTCCACAAGGATGCTTTCCTGTGGAGGTAGGGAAGGAGAGTAAACGATATTTTGTGGGCATTTCGTATTTGAATCACCCGCTTATACGCGCTCTGCTGCAGAGATCGGAGGAGGAGTTTGGAATGGATCAGAGTGGCGTCCTCACAATCCCTTGCGATTTGGAGATTTTTGAACATGTGTTATGGTTGGTTCACAGTCATCCCAATCCATCCTCTGAAAGCATAGAGGAATTTGTGAGGTACTATGTTTTCATCAACCAATCCTATGCAAATGAAGAACCAGAGTTGCAATGATAATCGATCAAACGATTTATGTTGTCACAAGATTAATTAAGATAGTGTATAGTTAAAAATATGTGCTTTTTCCGAAGAGGTTATAGATTTAAATTCAGAATAATAGAATGGGAGTATGTATATTTTTATACAGATGAATACGAAAAGGGTTAACCTTTTCCATTTTGATTTTAAAACAAAAAAACGTTGTGCAGGTGCATAAAGTGCTTAAAAGTCACTCCTCCTAGACTGTTATGATCCCTGCTGTTAACTATAGTAGAAGTTGATGTTGATATGGAGCTATTTTTATGTTCTCTGTGATATAATTCCTCTTTGCTACTGTCAAAACAAGTCTCAAATTCCAAATTATCTCATTGTATGAATTATGAATTGAGGCTGGCATTAAACACTCATCTGTATGAATTATGAATTGAGGCTGGCATTAAACACTCATCTGTACGGCATTAAGTTATTAACAGTGTTACATTTGTGTAGATATAGACCTTTTACTGAATATTTAATACTCTGGATCACAATGTTTAATGCTCTGAAATTTGATGGGCAAATTGTCCAAATACAACCAAATTTTTTGTTTCGAATGTAATTATTCTTTGTTAAAATAATAAAATAAATATCAGAGTTGCATATCGTTATAATTGACCGATGCGAAATTCCTATTCTACTTGGAATGTTAGGCACGTCAATATACGGAACACCTAATACCCACCACACCGTCCAACTGAACACCTAAGTGTGAGACTGCTCCAAATTTTCGAAGGTTTTCCATCCGATGGGACCCCCTTTTGTAATCCATTCCTCAAGGCTTGTATGCAATATATATTTATCAAACATAATGTCCCGGCATAACCCCTTCTCAAATTAAAGTCTCCACATGTTCACGACCAGCAGAGCCAAATTGAAGCTTCGGGAGTCTATAATGACCCATCCCCCTTTCTTGCCGGATCTAGCAATTGACTTCAGCCTTATTAGATGTATTTCTTTTCTACACCAATACCAAAACATAGGAATTTGGCTATAATAGAATCAATTTTATTGATGAAAGATTGAGGAATATGGAAGAGATGTATCCAATAAATCATAATGCTAAGAAAAATAGTCTTAATCATTATGAGTCTGCCACCCATCGAAAGCCATCTATGATCTTAGCTAGACAATTTCTTTTTAAAATTGGAGATAATTCAATCCTAATCCATTGAAGAGTACTTGCTTGGTTTTAAGATGCATCCTTGATATTTGAATCGTGTAGAGATAGCACGAATTTTGACTCCAAACAGAGCAACAATTTCAAGTGATACAAGATCATCCTCATAATCAGTGATCAACTCAGTTTTTGCTTTGTTAATCATCAGTCTAGATGCTTTTTCAAAATTATCAAAAATCCTATGGAAGGAATCCCACTCCGAGAGTTTATTCTCCCGAGCACATAGGATGTTATCCACAAACATGAGATGGAAAATGTTGCATCCTCTAGAGAGCCAACATCCCAAAATGGAACCCTCCTCAGATGTGGATTTAATTCCTCTACTAAAAGAATCAATAGGCAGTATAAAGAGGAGCGAAGATAATGCAAAACCTTGTTTAAGGCCCCTATGTATATTGAAGAATTGGATAGGCTCACTGTTGATGAGAACAACTATAGAACATGAAGTTAAACAAGCCATTATCCATCTTACATGTTTATGTTGAAAGCCGATTTTATATAGGATCATTGAAAGAAACTCCGAGTGCACACATTCATATGCCCTGTAAAGGACGATCTTCATCAGACATGCTTTACGCTTCTTCGATTTGACCAAGTGGATACACTCTTGAGTAATGATGATATCATCTTGGATTCTATTGTTTAACAAAAACCCAAACTGTTCCAAGGAAATGTAAGGCAATAATATATTTTTAGTTCTATTGGCAAGGAGTTTAGAAATCATTTTATATATTGAATTACACAAAGATAGGCCTAAAATTAGAGAAAGAGATCGGGTTTTTTTCTTAGGGATGAGTAAGAAAAGTTGAGTTGATAACACCTAGAATGTGCCACAAAACTCTGACCTTCTCCACCATACTAACCATATCTGTGCCCATCAGCTCAACGAAAAATGAGAAGAGTTCTATAGGCCAACCATCAGGCTCAGGACCTTTGTTCTTGGTCATCTCCTTAATCGTTTGCAAAAGCTATACCTTTATGATTGGATTATCCCTCATTGAAATGTCCTCATCATTAACCATCAATGGAAACATATTAGTAAAGATCATTTTCTAAGACACATGATCACCCTCTCTTTCCTTGTATAGGTTCCTGAAAAACTAAAAGGCCTCCCTTCTAATCTTTAGGGCCGTGGTATGTATGTTTCCAGCATCATCTTTTATAACCCAAATAGAGTTTTCTTAGTTTCTTTTGGTTGCATCCTGGTGAAATAACTTTGTATTCCGGTCACCACCCTTAATGCATGCAATCAAGTCTGTTGTCTGCATTCCTATTCTTGCAATAGGAGAATTCTATATTTTTTCCTCACTAGATCCAATATTTATCGCACTCAAGATCAAAGAATATACGAGGTGCTATCATATCCCACAACCGAGCGATTTCTTCATCAATTAATTACAGATATTGGCTAAGGGTTTTTGTCCTATTGTAGATCCAGACCCCAAATTCATTTTTCAATCAAATGTGTTTATCCTTTAACTTCAATACAAGATTATTAGATGCAGGGAATACTGGAGAAGTATACGACTATAGAACCAAATTATGGAATTTTGGCTCCTCTAACCACATCGAATTAAATTTGAAGGGCCTCTTAGGATCATCCAGCTCCTCTATCCATTCAAGAATAATTGCATCATGATCCGATATATCAGAGAAGAACGCCCAAGAATGTATTTGATTTAATCTCTGACACGGATTGAATCGACTAGAAATATATCTATTCTTTTAGCAATACACTATATTCCTGGGCGTCCATTTTGCTAGGTTGGGCATAGAGTAGCCAAAGCAACATTTTGGAGGGCTTTCTGGTCAAAAATATCTTTGAATAATTTCGCCAACACATTAGCCTTAGCCCTGAGTCCCCAACATTCATTTATATCCATGGTGAAATTCATATCTCTAGCAATGATCCACGACCAAACATCTAAAATGCTAGGATGTGTGCGTACCTGCAATACTATGGGCTTATAAGACTACTTGTAAGAAGCTGACAAGGCAAACATTGTTCAGATTGGTATATGGTGTAGAAGTATTAATGTCAATGGAGTATATTGTGCCTAGTCTGCACATAATAACTCTCATAGGTGTGGCAGATTATGAGGCCTTGGAGGAACGGCTTGCGCAACTGATGGAACTCGACAAGGATCGATTTTTTGGTGGGATTTCATTAGCAAGTACAGAAGGAATGCGAAAAAGAATGGCACGATCGCTACATCAAGGTTCACACATTCAAGGTAAACGATCTTGTCTTGTTATATGATAGTAAATTCACCAAATTTCTGGGTAATTCCAGATGCATTGGCTAGGGCCATATATTATCAAAGAAATTACAGATAGAGGTGCAGTTCATCTCGGGAAGATGAATGGGGAACCTTTTCCAGGAAGAGTGAATGGGAACAGATTGAAGTTGTATGCAGGAGATCATGCTCAATGACTATATGGTGACAGGATAGTCTTAGTGCTCCAGGCAGTTACAAGGGAGCGCAGGACTATAAACTACACTGCCTAGTTCGGAGGAAAACACAATGAGCAGGCTGCGTAGAAAATGAAAAAGTTGCAACCTATGAAGCTGTGCCCAGGAAGCTACGCCATGGAGGAAGGTACCATGCAACACAATAGGAAAGTGATTGTTGGAGTCATTGTTCATGACTTGATGGCCAGAAGACGATTAAGGAGAATAGGATGGCAGAATTTAAGGCAAAAATCTTTGAAGATCTTCCACCAAAACAACATTTATTATAAGAAATTGAGGGGAGTAGTCGGATTTGAATTCAAAACTCCCTATAAATTACATGTGTCGGTCCAAAAGGGAACACTTTGCTTTCTTAGAATTGCTAGTGAAGTTTGTTGTCTGTCGCCTATGAACCAATCGTATTGGGAAGATTTAGTCACAAGCCCTGCGTTTGCTAAGTTGTCTAAGCTAAACTCGAATTTTATCCTAGATAAAATGCCCTAGTCCTACAGAAACTGTGAGTACTGGCGATGTTGCCTCTGAGAGAGATGACCCAAAAATTTTAAGTATGGAGCTCTGGCCCCTATGCCTATGGCACCGAGGTCACCTAGGTTGAAGCCTACACCTACTAGAGAAACCAAACCAACAAAATAAAAGAAGGACAAGCAGAAGAAGCCGGTGCTAGTTCGTGCTTCCCCAAGAAATCATTTTGAAACACACGAGTCGAAGAATGATAAGAAGAAGATAGTGGACCTGGAGGTGGAACAAGGCCAGGGAACATAATACATTGATGTTGAAGGAGTCGAAATCATAACCAAGCTACCTGAGTATATCCCTCTGCGGAAGGGAAAGGTGAAGGTCTCGAAGGAGCCAAATCCTGAGAAGTTTGCCATTTCCATGCCCTTGCTACCTAAGCAGGCCCCTTTTGAAGGTCCGCGGCTCACGCGAATCCCATTGTTGAAAATGGAGGATTTGGACCTCACAGATCATGCTAGGTTTCCACACCTGGCGATGGATAAGTATATGCGTAGGGTTTATTATGCAGAATCAGGTGTCACAACGCTTGAACCGGAGAAATGGGTCCGCAGTGTCGAGAAGTCGAGGTTACTCAATTTGCTATGGGTGCCACATTATCACCACACCCCCATCAACACAATCTGTGAGTTCCATCTTCTCACATTGGTGCACGATGGCTATCTATGGCTAGGAGGGCCTATACTCATTAGAGACATGCTAGTTCACAAAATCATGCACCTTCCAGGACCTCGCAAAAAGAATGAAGAGAGATTACGACCTCATGAAGAAGTCGCAAGGGTATTTAATTTCGTTTATAACAAACCTAGTAGTTCAATTAGCCACCCAAATCTTCGCAGGGAAGGTGATGAGGAAATGCCAAGCTGATGAAGTTCTAACACTTGTATTTTCCCTAGATGCATAGTGCGTGAAAGGTGTACAATTTAATTGGTCCAGATACCTATGTCAGGAGTTCCTCATGAACTGTCGAGAGGCCTAGGATGAAACCATGTCGTTTCACTACACTTGGTTATTGTTGTCGATTGTGCTTGTTGCAAGGGAATTGTCGGAGGACAACCAACTTCCTCTGCTTGAGGAAGGATTACCAAAGGAAACGCAATTCGCTTCCTTATGGGCCACAAAGGATCTCGCATGAGTTACAGAAACAAAGATATTTTGGGTCCTTATGGAAATGAGTCTCTGCATGGCCATTAACCAGCGTCCAAGGTTATCCCCAACCTTATTCACGCAGCTGAAAACCTACGCAACACTCAAGGCTGACTTCCACAGAGTATACATTCAAGCATGGAAGGATCCAGAGCAGAAATGACATGACTTGCCATATTTGGTGACGGAAATAGATGTGAAGGAGGTGGTAGCAAGATGGCTTGCAGAGTGGCACGCCCCAGCAGAATTGGCTGCTGGACCAAGCACGTGTGTAGAAAGTTTTGTCGCACCGAAAAGGAAGGAGGTAGCTAAGCAGGTTGCGTGTAACTTGGCTGCGCAAAAAAAGAATGAAGCCGCCAAAAAGGCTCATGTGGACCAAGAACGTGCTGCTAAGGAGGAGGCGAAACAGGAACATCACGAGTCACAAAAAGGTGACAAGTCACCTTCGCCAGAGACAGAGGAAGAACTTTCAAGGCAAGGTGGCCGAGGACATGAGGGGTAGAGCACCCCATTCATTCTGAAGAAATGTGGCAAGGAGCAGCAAGAACATACAAGGGAAAAGAAGAAATCAGATAAGTCACATATGGATCCCATGGTCTTAACAAAAGGCGATGTCGATGAGATCGGGGATAAAATCATCCCCGATCTCAACTGATGGAGCCATGAAATCCTTTAACAAATTCAACCCACCCCCCTTGGAATCCAAAAAATAATTAGTGTTAGAAAGCTTGAGACTTTTGTTGGGGTCAAGTAGTCATAACATCATTTTGAAAATTTTGAGAGTTAAAAAGATTGATTTCTTTCCTTCCACTGCTACTTGAATTCCTATGTTGCTTGAATCAAACCAATGAGAACACCAAGAAATCAACTGTCTAAAATAAAAAACTTTGGGCATGCACCCTACCTTCTTTAGGCCAACCATCCAAATATTGTTCCTAAGTTTTTGCTCAGGAGTTAGACTCAAGAAACACTAATCTACAATAGATCAATGGAAGTCCTTGTCTTTATGCACAAGGGAATTGACAATATCTCCAGAAGAAGACTATCTTCTTCTTTTAGTTGCCATGCTCCTTATTCTTCCAATGTGCTTTGATATACATGCTACTATCACTCATGCATTATGGAGATTTAGTTGTTTAAACTCTTAGTTCATAAATATCATTTACTAAAACATTCCTTCATCACATACCATCTTCTTTGGGACATGTGTAGATTACAAATCAGAGTTATTCTGAAAGGAAAGTGCTTTATAGGAAAACAATATATACACATTAACCTCATATTACTACATTTTGCATTGTGTATTGGAACATCACCATTCAATCATAAATGATCTTCAAAATGTGTGCAAGGTGCATGATAATGCATTGAGAATTTCACTACTTATGGAACATAAGTTGAAAGACCTATCCTTAAAAGTTTAGTTATACATTTTTCATTATGGATTAGAACATCATCATTCAATCATAATTGACCTTCAAAATGTGTGCAAGGTACATGATAATGCATTGTGGATTGGAACACCATCATTGAATCACAAATGATCTTCAAAATGTGTGCAAGGTGCATGACAATGCAATGAGAATTTCACTACTTATGGAACATAGGTTGAAAGACCAGTCCTTAAAAGTTTAGTTATACATTTTTCATTGTGGATTAGAACATCATCATTGAATCATAATTGACCTTCAAAATGTGTGCAAGGTGCACGATAATGGAATGAGAATTTCACTACTTTTGGAACATAGGTTGAAAGACCAATCCTTAAAAGTTTAGTTATAGGGAAGTGCTAAGGCATTGATGTGCAAAGACATAGTGTGTTTTGGGAATAAGGCATGTAAGGCTTTTTTCACATATATGACTATCAAATAAGTGTGGAACACAACATATTCAGGGAAAGGTTTTATGTGAAGTGCATGGAAAAGTTCTTGCAAAGAGAATCTCTATACGACATAAGAAAACGTATGCAAATCATAAAAATGACAAAATGTCATGCATTCTTGAATTTTTTTCCTAATAAATAATAAAATTATAAACACCCAATGAAACAAAAAAAATCTATACATGAATAAACATGTAAATAAAAAATAACATATAAAAATTAATCAACATTACTTTAAATTTACACATTTGTAACAAATTATCTCTTTATAAAAGTAAAACAACCCCAACATAAAAACATATAGAAATAATAGCAAGATATTTTCAAACAAAAGAACTTTATTAACCATTAAAAAAAATGTTATATTATTAGATAAAGCATATCATCACATAAAATTACTAATTAATAAATTTATTATTAAAACTAGAGATTAATAAAACTTACTTATATGAAAAAATTGAAAAGTCTTTAAATTTATCTATTTCAAACTGAAAAACCTAAAATTCATCAAACCAACTAAATTTTATTTATCAAATCTCTTGAAAAAGATATGTTTTCCTTTTGGTTAACCTTTTCATGTGAAGCATTTCAATGGTTTAATAGAATTTATTGATATGCAGTATGGTTTAATAGAATAGTATTGGTGTTTAGTTTTATTAGTAAAAAAATTTGGTATCTGGTCAATAAAATCATCACATTGTCACTGGTACATCGAATCATAACAAAGTCTGATTGTCAATGTGAGGACACCTTGCATTACAGAAATGTCCTTTCTTGGATACTTTGAATTCAATCCAAGTAACAATCTCTGCATATTTGGAAAATTTGTCCACCGAATACGCCGATCATGGAACTTGTTAATAACATCGTTACTGGTACATCAAATCATAACAACGTCTCATTGTCAATGTGAGGACACCTTGCATTCTAGAAATGTCCCTTCCTGGATACTTTGAATTCAATCCAAGCCACAATCTCTGCGTATTTGGAAAACCTGTCCATGGAATACACCGATCATGGAAGCTGTTAAGGCATACGGACCCGTAAGTTCCTTACTAGTAGTTGGCTTTTCACTAAATTGAATTTGAGTTTAAATACAAGGTAGAATATGAAGTTGTATAGGGATGGAGTAAATTGTTTTCTAGTGTTTGAAGTTTGAATTTTGAATTTTTTGTGATAGTGGAAATGGATTTAGTATGGGCAAAAATTCAAGAAACACCCAAATCTTAAGAATTTGACTGCTGTACCTGGGATTTCCAAAAAAATATCAGTGTGAATAATTGGATATGCATATCCATCCACCTCGAGCAGCATTGAATACTTTGTGGCAAAATAGGTACTGATTTTTTTTCCAGGACGAAAAAGCTTGATAATTTTATATAAGAAATATAAAACAAGCATGAGAGTACATTCATTTTAGTGTCACCGACTCATAGTCCATATAGCATTATACACATGGTGTTGTTCCTCCATATAAGAAGAAGAAAAGAGGGACATATAGATCATATTGATCTGATATCATGGGGAAAAACCAAGAAGAGCAGGGGATTCAAGAAGTCAGTTGAAAAAGACAAGCTGACAGCCAGTCAAAACTCATATAGAGACATAGTAGAGCCAACAAAAAGAAGATAAACACCTGCATCCACAAAAAGAAGCTGAGATAAAAAAACATATGAAAATATAAGCTGTTAGCTAGAGAGGCCGGATAGGAATGCCGAGAGAGATCATAAAGACCTAAAGCGATCTAGAAATCTGGAGGAGCGAAATCCTGTATAGAAAAGAGATTCCCTTCATCAGCCACTTGCAAAGACCATAGACCTGGAGCCACCTGTAGACCATCTTTGGAAAGATCATTTGCTTGCTGGTTGAGAGCCCTGTTGATGGATGGATAGAACATCTCGTCATATTGTTCCACAAGAATCGGATCCTCTCTAGCCACCCAACAAGCTAAGGCTTTAGAATATTATTTTTCCAGAAAACACAATCTACCTACCAGAACTCTCAAATCACCAAAAATAGAGACATTCTGAATGTTGAGAAAGAGACGAAATAGATACTGATTGCCCACACACACTTCATGAAATTTCTTGAAAAAGGGAGAGTTTTTGACAAATTGCATGGAAAAAGAATGGAATCAAACTTCGAGATTAAGAGAGGTATGTGCTGCCATTGACTATGTCATTGCCATATGCTTCTATTGACTGCAAATAAACTCCAAATTTATCAATAAAGCAGACTCCAAGTCAATGGAGGACGAGGTTAAGAGCTATCACTCGGGTCCATACCGTAACAACCACTAACTATTAGGTACGGCTGTCAAGGCGCGCAATGATCAGTAAAGATCGGCCTGCTCAAAAAGTCTCCCTTCATTCATTCATCGTTTGATATTTTCCCTGGGGAACGGTTTTGAGAGTTTTTTTTTGGTTTTTTTTTCCAGATTTAGTGGCAGACGCAATGTTGGATCGATGAAGGATTGAAATTCATTATTTTTTTTTTTATTTTTTTTAATTTTTATTATAGATTTAGGGGTAGATTTAATGTTCGTACATATCATATTTTTATGTTATTTTTACTTATAATTTTTTTATTAAATTTAAATAAAATTAAAAATATATATGATTAAAATTAAAATAATGGTAAATTAATTAATTAAATTAAATTGGCTATAAAATATATCTGTACAATAAAACTTCTAATTAAATATAAAAATTAGAGTTGTTTTTGGTGTAATTTTTTGGAAGTTTTTACTGTGGGTGTTTCCCGTTTAATTTTTTTCTTAAATTTAGTAGGAATTTATTGAAATTACAAGTTTGATGGGTAATCTTTTGCAATCGAAGTGTTGTATGGGCTTTTAGGATGTTGAATCCATATAGTCAAAATACTAGTTTAAATAATACAAACCAAAATTTAACATCAAAATTTTCCACCATATTCTAGCACTAAAAAATCCAAAAAATTACACTAAAAACAACTGCAAAATTAAATTCTACACAAACCAATCAATTTACACTCCAAATTTAAAATTTATAATTACAAAACATTACTCTTAATGAAACCAGCTCTTGATGAAAGTGCGAGGTGTATAGGATGGTATCCAAGCTATTCTGGCTGAGGTCCCTGCCTTCACCGGCTCAAACATTCCCTCAACTTATTGGGGTTCATTTTTGTTTTATCGCTCCAAAGGAGGATCCCGGGTGAATGTGAGGTAAGAGTTAATGGGCAATCTAGACCCGTCTCTGGTTAGACCCAGACAGAGAGATGCATGATAACCATGAACAATCACATGCGGCATGGGAAGAAGAGTTTCAAGAAAATCAAATTATTTAATTTTAATGGTAAGCATGAGGAGTTTCAGAAAATCAAGTTATTTCATTTTAATTGTACGAGTATTATTTGTATTTATTTATTTTAAGCATGGATTAAATGACTTAAGAGTTATAAATTTTTAGATGTAAGTTTTTTTAAATGTAAAATAAAATTTATAATTTTTATGGTTGAAATTGTATTTTTAAATTTTATAATATATAAAAAAACATATACTTAAAAAACCAAATTATAAAACAGCCAAACCACTTCAAGTTTTTAGATCTATTATTAAGTTACGTTAACCCTATTTAATATAAAAAATTAATTTACTTTCATTTTACCAGCATAGAATTCAATTTAATGAGACAATATTTTGTAAGTAGTTTACCTTCATTTTACAATCATAGAATTCAATTTAATGAAATTAAGGCTCTTAAAGAAACAACAAAAAAATACCAAATATCCTAACATGAATGGCAAAGTGGAATTTTAAGAGTAGGGGAAGGATAAGAATAATGAAAAGTAAGACTTGAAAAAGAAAGGTTTTAACCCTACCATCTTTAGAACTAGTGTTAATACTTATTAGCGAAATTAGGTGGCTCAATGTGAAACAAATATGGACCATTTTTTAAAAAAAATATGATAAACCAATCAATTTCATGTTAAGGATGTAAATTAGGAGATATGTATAAAGATTTTCGGTGGTGTAGATATAGGATGACCATTATGCATAACATTCAAGAAGTTGATAAGAAACCTTCTTCAAATTAACATAGAATTTGATAATTATTAGGTAGATTATCAAATAGACATGACCCAGGTTGAAGGTAAATATAATAAATCATGGTTCATTCAATTGGATACTAGATTAAAAGGAAAATTAGTTAAATTGTAAAGGGTTATGGGTGAGATAGGAATGGATTCAATAATTTTTCATATTTAAAGATATTATTTTTAGTGATGTTCTCGGATTGAGTACAAGTGGTGTTTTTTTGAATTGCCATAAAATACCTTCACCGGTCATGAAGATTAAGGAAATCAAATGGTAGCGAAAAGTATCTTGAAGTCTATTCCTATAAGGTGAATTACAACTTTCGATGGAAGAGAATTGGATGCTATTTATATGCAATCTATGTGGAATAGCTAATAAAATACAAATATTCAAATTGAATGTACTTTATAGTGTAGAAAAGATTTGTTGATTTGTTTGAATATTGCTAAAACGAGACATTTACTTTTTTATTAATTTAGTACATAGAGCTACTTTGTTTTTTAAACTCAATATAGAACGAGTCCACCAAAATTGAAGAAGTTTTAAATGTAGTTAGAAAAATTGTTAAATAAAGGGTATATGTGTGAAGTGTCTCTCTCTAGGAAGTACTAGAAGGTCTAATAAACTACAAGACTAGTCCTATGAGTTGATCAAATGTAAATAAGTCAGTTGGCTATGAAGTTCAATTAATCAAATAGTTAGGTTGGGCTATCGTATGGTCAGATCATCAACCGAGGTAGTTAGGACAATTGTGACTACCTTTTACTATTGTAAAAGTATAAATAGACATGGAAATGAGATGTAATGAGGTTGTTATTAATTAGATATAATAAATATAACTTATTGGCTTCACTACTACTTTTATTTTCTCCCCTCTACTTTGTATGCATCCTCGTATATTACTTGATGTATATTATTTCTTTTTGAATAGCTATTGGTTACCGATGTTATGTAATCCCACAAATTACAACATTTATTTCATTGTCAATGGTACATAATCCAACACTATATAGTACTTATGTGCATGCATGAGTCATGTTCAGTATTGAGGAGATCCATGAGTGTTGGCAAAGGAAGAAGAATAATTACTCGAAAAACTATCCTAGAAGGTACACATAGATTATGGACCTAGATTCCGTGTAGAGAAAGAATCTATATGAATTTCACACATGAAGAGAGTGATAATTATTGAATTATTCATAATCTCCCCAATCACAACCTTGAAATTTCTAGAGTTTTCGTAAGCAAATCCTTACCCACATTAGGATTTTTTTCATTTCTTAGTGCATGGATCAGGCTCTAGAGTAGCCACAATATTTTATCAAACATGGCCAACGTAGGGGGGAAAGAAAAAGCCCTCTTATAAGAATGTAGTCCTAGGAGATTCAACTTTGAGAGGGTGCAATGCCTCCTCAAATCCTCATGATTCTAGACTAGAGGTCACCAGATTAAAAGAAACTAGGAAAGATTTGTAGGTTGAGAGGCCTACCCTTGGATATATTTGGAAAATTTTTGCATTGGTAAGATAGCTTTCGAATGTTTTCGACAAAACTAGTGTCTTTTCGATCTCCTAGTCCCACTAAGATGGGTAGCTATCTTAGAAACAAACAATCAAAGCAAATTGCAACTTCCTTTATGTATGATGGATAAGAGAGAAGCAAAGGAGACCAACCTAGATCTTCCACTTGCCTCCTTTCTTGTTTCCTCTCTCCCTTGATAGAGCTTGCCACTCTTCTCCTACTGTCCCGCTTTAGAAAATACTTGTAGAGGCAAAGCAACAAAACACCATCAAAGCATCTCGGTCTATAATATCATAAACAATGTAGAATCAGAAATACATTGACCATACAATTGCATTCACAAATAACAAGATTCACAAATACACGATTATATGGATGAAAACTCAAATAACTTTATTAATAGTAGAAGAGAGGATTACAACCCAGCTATCTGATCCAGCATCATCCTCCCAGCATCAAAGCCCTCTTCACCTCATGAAAAGTGTTAGTGCCTAAATCTACCTTAGGCTGAGAAAGGTAGGATTTAGGATAACATCAAACTTTGCTTAACCTAGTAGCTAGCCCTACCAGGTCGGGAGAGGCCTCTCTCCTTGTCAATCTTAGCAAAATATGATCAATGAGGCTTGAGATGACTGAAGTGAAGACTGATTTTAGGCTAGGTATGTGTGCAGAAGAGTTTGATTAAATTTTGATGATGTTTTGCTGGCTCAAATGGAAAGGCAGATTTGGATTTGGGGAATGAGGCTCAGTTTTGCAGAGATCTCTATGGGGCAAGGTAGGCAAATGGTTTGGTACTTAAAATTGAATGAGATGGAGAGTTTTTAGATAGGTGAGGAGTTGAAGAGGGCAAGAAAGTCTCAGGGATCCTCTTCAAATAGTTGAAAACATAAATAACTAAACAAACCCTAGGTAGAGCACTGCAAATCAATAAATTCTAGCTTTAATCTTGTTTGATTTAGTTAAGATGAAGCAAAGAGAGATGATGGCATACAAAAAACACATGTAAACTTACAATTACAGAAGGAAACACAACACCAAATCAAGATGCCACATGAATCCCATAAAGTGTTACAAACCCTGGTCTATTTCCTTAGCCAAACTGCCGAAATGTGTATACAATGAAGCTCCAAGCTTTCTCAAAAGTCCAACCTTCTACCAAAATCCAACCCCTACACTATGAAATTCATAAATTATATACATTTTCTCATCCTTGTACTAAAGGAATTGAGCTCAACCATTTTCTTCAAAATAGAATCAGTTACATTAAACTTGGACCAAATTTTTGAAAATAGGTGTTGAAGATGAACTTGTATCTCCTAAACCATAGCACCTGTTACAAAACTGAAAGACCATTTTGTAGATAAGATCATGTTGGAGAAAACCTCTCTCAAATTTGGGAAATTCATTTCCAGTTGCTTGGAATATGTTCCAAAAAATCATCTCTAAAACAGAAAATCATTAAACATTTAATATGTGAAAATGAGATGCAAATATCTAGTCACATATCGAAATTCACGACACTTGGGAATAAACTGAAAGATTTTTTTGTTATATTGCTCGTGGTTAACAAGAACCTCCTTGTGTTTTGCAAAATTACTTTCCATTTGTTGTAAAACGGCCCCGCACTAAAATGACTAAAACAGTAAAAAATATGAAACTTTTGCTTTGTTTTAATGTAGGCTCCAAATATCATTGTATATCTCCCACATAGTAGCACCTATGCATAAACTTGAGAATGTTTTTGTTATTTGGTATGTGATGAACAAAAACCTCTTTCACTTTTGAAAAATTGATTACCATTATTTCAGAAACTGATTTTGTACTAAACTTGTCATTGTGTGCGACAAATGACCTCAAAATATGCATAACTAAGAATCAATCATTGATTTCTATCATATCTTCTAATCCGGGAGTCAGTTACAGGAGTGTGATATACCGTTGGAAATATTTTTCCAAGATTCTTCTGATGGACACACTTATGACATGTTTTGTGCTGAACATCATGTGCAAAATGTCTAAGAAAACCATACATAGTAAGAGCTCATGTTGATCCCTGGTGACAAGCTGCGAAGACTGGAACTAACAAAAAGCAATATCACCCAACAATACAATGTCTCTTCTCAAAGATAAACCAACAACACTTCCTTCCAAAATACGAAATTCCATCCTCTAGATCTCTCAGATGAGGGATTCATTTATAGATGTCTTGCAAGGGGGTGAGTTAGCTCTGGGTTTTTGATTAGTGTCATTCCACTGATAGTTCTTGGTTCCACTTGGAGATTTCATTGATCTCTTACTCATCCCTGGGAAAATTCAGAGAGGCAAGTGTTATAGGAGAAGATTCTAGAAGATTCCATGAGTATCGACTTAGCAAACTGTCTCTACCATTTGTCTATTCTCACTCATAGCACCCCACAGAAGGCTCTTTCAGTATGCATTGCACCTGGCTAGTGTAGCAGCTAGTATGCATCGCACCTTGACCAAGGAGAAGTTAGTATGGTCCAATTTTGGCCAGTTCTAAGTGGTTTTTTAGGTGGAACTTCTGGGAAATGATGTAATCAGTTGACCATGATCCTTTAGGGTATGAAACAACACTTTTAGGGGTTAAAGAGCCCTTGGTTTATCGACATATATGATTGTGGTTGAAGTGCCCAAATATGTCTATAACAGTTGCCCCCTAAAGCATGAGGTCGTAAATCTTTTGACGTCGGTGAAATTCTTTGTCATGAGGATCCGAGGCATTCGAACTGGAAGGTGACCTATATAAGATACAATACAATACATCATCATCATATTATTTTCATGATCTAGTTGAGGGGGGCATTCCCATGCTCAACTTTATAAATTCATTTTCATGTACATAGTATAGATCATCGTCTGTTGTTGCAGACCAGTGATTCTTTATATGTAGAGTCATCATCCCTTCGCTTGGATGATCATCTTTGCAGCTTCTATGTACATTTGATGTCTTTATTTTCCTGAATATATCACAGCCCGGATGGATGAAACTAGATCCAGGGTCTTCAAACTCATTCAATCTTCACCTGATGTACAAGTCGATCCATGCGAAAAGATGTTCTGTAGTCTAATATGGAAAGACGTCACCTGATTACCAGCCAATGATGTAAGTTGTTAACAAGCGCGAGAGGAATCACTGATAATGATAATGACCCCCAAGTTACTACAGTACATTTCACGTGGTGTGAATATATGAGTCGATGTCGAACATCACGCAAAATTTTTCGGTCGAAGGCCATTGATATAAACCTATCACCGGAAGTGAGAAACTTGCCATTGAGGCATACAATCTTCAAAGTACTAAAAGGGTTGTTTCTAAGTCAAACTTTTGGATAATGAACTAATGTCGACAAGAAGTGACTCATCGTAGGAGGGCCTTGATGTATCCCACATCTATAACATGAAATGAAGCAAATGATTTTCTGGAGGTGGAAACGATCTGATGATACAAGGTTCAAGAATGGCGGTCACGAAAAATGGAGGGTGAAGGTATTGCAACGGATGAGGCATTAAATGGATGGCGAATTCTCTAAATGAATTCTCTTGAACATATCAGCGACACTGAAATGGATTGGTAGCATTAACCCCAAAAATGGATGGTACGGAGGACCAATGGTGATATGACCGGTGAACGGAATAACCCAACCCGACTCAATCATGATGATGGAGTGAAAGTGTCATGTTCAAGACTGACCTGCTACCAATAAGATTCTTCAAGTTTTCTTCCCTTTTTCCCTAGTCATTGTTGACCAGTATCTCTTTATTTTTTTCAAGCTTGAGGAGGATAACATACGCTTGTTCTATAATTTGCCCTTCGCGTAAACCTATCGCTATGTTTTAACGAGCCTAGTAACAGTGAAACTCGTTCTTGTCTGGTTGGACAAGTTTGTTGCTATTGTTTTAACGAGTTTAATGACAAAGACAAACCAGTGCTTTTTCATGTTTAGAGAGTTTGAAAACGGATGAAAAGGAAACTCCAGTAGTCCTTTTCATAGCATAATCCCTTAAGTCCAAAAAAGTATAAAATAATACGACAAAAGGTTTTATGACTGTTCGTTATAATTCTAGACAATTACAAATTTATAATTTGCTTTTGTTTTTTAATCATGTCTTAAGGTTATTTATAATAAAAATAAGATCATAAAATTTTGGTTTTATGATTGCTCGTTATAATTCTAGACAATTACAAATTTATAATGTTCTTTTGTTTTTTAATCATGTTTTAAGGTTAATTATAATAAAAATAAGATCATAAAATTTTATGTTTCATCCTTTCCTCTCATGACTTGGTTAATCCAAAAACTCATAATGAGAGTTTTGTCATGTGCTTGAAGGTTCTTCATTATGGAATGTCTAACATGTAAAGATAAACGTTCTAATGAAATTTCATTAATTTTAGGTTTTTATCGATTGGTTTTCATTAATTTTAGGTTTTTGGTTTTTGAAACGGCCCAGTATCTTGAAAAATGTTCGAATGGTCTATATGTATGGCTTTTGTAAATTTTTTTACTTGTCCAGATTCTGACCACAATGAAATTTTCTAGGTTGTTGTGAATATAATATGCGAGTTTTGTGTATGATAAAAATGATTCAAAACCACCTATTTTCTGGTCAAGCTCAAGGCAAAACATGGGATAGAAATTTGAGATGCCTGGTATGGGTTCACCTGTCAATGTTCCTACAGGATAGTTCTTCCATGCTGTATTGGTTTCCGAGGCTTTTGAAATGATTCAGAACCTTACAATTTCCTAAAACGGCTTGTATCTACGCCATCCATGAATTAACTTTACTTAATTGGATTGTGGGGACAATGAGCTTTTCTAGGGACAGGCTCTAGGCTTTTTCAAGGCCTTTGAAGTGACAAAAAAAACCTTGAAAAATTGTTTGAGTCTACGAACCTATGCCTTCTCTGTATTTTTTCCTTCATCTGATTCCAATGACAATGGTTTTTCCCAAATAATATATATTCCCTCACCCCATTTGTCTTAGTTACCCATATAATATGCCCTGACTCCTGGGTGTAGTTTTTGTACAAACATACTGTACTGATGCTTTTTTTTAAAACTTCAATCCACCTATCATGTGAAAAAGCATTGATATATTGTTAATTTGTTTGACCAGGCGAAATAGGATATATTCCCTCTTTTCTTAGAAAAAATCCTCACATTAAAAAGTCGGTCAAGTCTTAATTTCTTAATCAATTAAACGTGTTACATTTCACTTTCTTCTGATAGCGTTGTGAATTTGTCAATATGATATGCGGGGCTTCTTGTGATTCCAGACATCTTTGAAAGATTCGAAGTTGTTTCAGTGAATGGAAATGAGTGGTTGTATTTTCTCTTGGAGGATGTGAATGGTTTAGCAGAATATCTTCTCC
The DNA here is from genome assembly GCA_000404065.3 of Pinus taeda. Lineage (NCBI taxonomy): Eukaryota > Viridiplantae > Streptophyta > Pinopsida > Pinales > Pinaceae > Pinus > Pinus taeda. The sequence goes on along the minus strand of APFE030195043.1, from coordinate 93,649 downwards.
AACAACTTAAAGAAGCCACACGGTTGACATTGGAAGCTTCTATAATGTGTTCCACTCAAATTGATTCTTCCAAAATTTTCAAGTGGGAGTACAGAACACTCTATTTTTATTCTTATTTGCAACGAAAAGTGTATTTTAATGATATGTATGATATAGAGGTGCACCCAAATACCAAATGGCAGCAGCTTGTATGAATGGTTTAGAATAATAAGAAGAAGTGGTAGAATTATAAACATTGCTGAGACTTGTGATTATAAGGTAAAATAGTGAAAATTTTGGTTTATGATTGTTTGTTGTAATTCTAGACAATTACAAATTTATAATCTGCTTTTGTTTTTTAATCATGTTTTAAGGTTAATTATAGTAAAAATAAGATCATAAAATTTTGGTTTTATGACTGTTTCATTATAATTCTAGACAATTACAAATTTATAATCTACTTGGGTTTTTTAATAATGTTTTAAGGTTAATTATAATAAAAATAAGATCATAAAATTTTATGTTTCATCCTTTCCTCTCATGACTTAGTTAATCCACAAACTCATAATGACAGTTATGTCATGTGTTTGAAGGTTCTTCGTTATGGAATGTCTAACATGTAAAGATGAACGTTCTAATGAAATTTCATTGATTTTAGGTTTTTATCGATTGCAATAAGCAAGCACAATTTGGGCATACTCTTTATTTATCTCTATGCTCCAAACCCTGCATTCTAGCACCGACGTGGTGTATGATATCGGACTCCCGAATGGCCTCTGTGAATTTTTCTACTTTACCAGGTTATGGTCACAATGAAAATTTCCAATATCTTAGTAATAAATGTATAGATCTACATTTCAGAGTTTGAAGGGTTTAATTTTCCAAGTACCAAAGTTTTCCAGGGTTTTTGGTTTCTGAAACGACCCAGTATCTTGAAAAATGTTTGAATGGTCTATATGTATGGCTTTTGTGAAATTTTTTTTTTTTCTGACCATAATGAAAATTTTTAGGTTGTTATGAATATAATATGCCAGTTTTGTGTATGATAAAAATGATTCAAAACCACCTATTTTCTGGTCAAGCTCAAGGCAAAACATGGGATAGAAATTTGAGATTCCTGGTATGGGTTCACCTGTCAAAGTTCTTACGGCATTGTTCCTCCATGCTCTACTGGTTTCTGAGGCTTTTGAAATGATTCAGAAGCTTACAATTTCCTAAAATGGATTGAATCTATGCCATCCGTGAATTATCTTTGCTTAATTGGATTGTGGGGACCATGAGCTTTTCTTGGGATAAGCTCTAGGTATTTTCAATGCCTTTGAAGTGACAAGAGCTTTTTTGGGGACAGGCTCTAGGTATTTTCAAGGCTTTTGAAGTGACAAAAAAGCCTTGAGAAATTGTTTGGATCTACTTATCTATGCCTTCTGTGTATTTTTCCTTCATCTGATTCCAATGACAATGATTTTTCCCGAATAATATAATATGCCCTCCACCCCATTTGTCTTAGTTACCCATATAATATGCCCCTGACTCCTCGGTGTAGTTTTCGTACAATCATACTGTACTGATGCTTTTTTTTTCAACTTCAATCCACCTATCTTTTTTTTTCTTTTTTTTTTTTTTTTTTCTTTTTTTTTTTTAAATTTTTAATTCAGAAGTTTATATTATATAACAAAATATAGTACAAAAAATCTGCCGTGGCAGATCGAAAGCAGGGATGAACAATGAACCATAACCAAACACCTGCTCAGAGAGTTCAGAAAAAGAAAACTGCATGGAGCACACCACGCAGGGTGGCTCGAGCTGAGCTTATTCCTATAAACCGAGACTGCCGAGACCTTACATTTCATGACATTAACATAGACAGACTTAGGACGAAACATAGATAAGGCCGAAGAAAACAAAAAAAGGGACTACCCTAGATAAAATTTCCCATTTGACTGATGGTATCCAGACCCATCTTCCGCCTGTGACTGTCCATCCTTGCTTGCACAGCTGCCATCGATTCGTTCTCCTGCACCTCAGTTGTGGCCGGCTGCGGAGTGCCAGGAGTAGGGTTGATAGTATCTCTCAGAAGCCTTATGAGCGGAGTGAGCTTCCTGTTGACTGTTTGAATGGCTTCATGAACAGTGGTGATTCGGCCATCCAGCGAGTTGTTGTAGTCAATAACTTTTGCCATCTAAGCCTCCATGAGGTTCACTTCAGTCACAATATGCTGCTTCTCCTTCTCGACCGATTCCAGAGCTTTGGCGATGAGCATCTTGGTTCGCCAACTCTCTGCCTTTGTTCTAACAAACTGAGTAGCCCTTTTCGAGGGGGTTCCCGGATCCTTCAACCAATCCACCTCCTCTGCAATCTCCTCCTCCATGCGCCCTTCTTCCGCCTGCTTGACCTTAGCCTCCAATTCAGCAACCTTGCGCTTGTTCTTAGTTGTTGCACGGGTCTCATAGCCTCTCTTCGCCTCTAGGAGGTCCTGATTTGTAGCAGCACAGCGGCATCCTCCCACGTCCATATCTGTCTCTCTATGCTCCTCCTAGCTAATGCAATTACCGTTCACAGATGCGTGCTTGACACTATTATGAGAAGTTGTGGAGAAAATAGGGGAGATACCCCCTGCTTTATAGTGTTTTCGTTTGTGAACCTTCCTGAGTTTAGCCTTACTCCCGCTGTGGGTAGGGGTACTGTTGCAATAAATTTGATTGAGGTTCACACAAGCAAGGCCGTTGCAAGTCGAATTAGAATGGAAGTGGCTGCTCATAATCCAATTAGCCTTATGCCAAGTGTCCTGTACGTTTGATCGGTTGCTATGGTTGATGGTTGTATCGGACATACCCTGTTTGCCTGCATATTGGTTGCTCATGCGCTGTGCCTCGATCCACCCCGCCTCTTTAGAAATCAGCATAAATGTTATTGATGTCTTTCTATACGGATCCCTTCCAAGTGTCTTGATTTTGATATTGTTGATGCTATAAGTTCTGTGGCTCGATCTGTAATGATCGATCGTCTGGCTGGCTTGCCGCCGCCAGGAGATCCACCTCCCGAGAAGTCCTGTCATTCCATTGCTTTGGTGATGATTACTGCTAATACCGGTTTCATCAAAATTCCGGTACCGTAACCTGAAGTTGTCACCAGCTAGGTTGGATTGGCTTGGTTTGAATCCTTCTCTGCCAGCTGTGCACATGTCACCTTGAGGATTGGGCAGTCTACCTCCTGCCAACAGTTGTTCGTGATTAAGTTCGAGTTGTCAGCACCATGGTTTGCCAAGAAGTCTGCCAACCCATTCGCCTTTCTTCTTACTGATTGGAAAACTATGCCTCTCATTTCTACTATCATCTCTGCTATACTTTCAGTTGCCTTAGGCAGCCTCCAATGTTTGGTTACCTTACTGGTTTTTGTGTCTGCTTGAAGGCGTTTAGCCGCCGAGATGGCCAAGGAAGAATCCCCCTCCACTATGACATTTCCTCGTCTGATGGTTCTTAGAATCTTTAATCCTTGCTCAAGCGCAGCAAACTCTGCTTCATTGTTTGTGCATTCTCCCAGCGCCCTGCAATAAATATGGATTATGTCTCCATCTTGATTCTGAATGGCGCCTCCGATACCTGCTATACCTGGGTTGCCCCTTGAAGCCCCGTCAAAATTCAATTTTAGGTCGCTCTCTGGTGGCCGTTGCCATCTGTGAATTTTGCGATGAGGGATGTGCTCTGTTTCCCCACGTTGGTTGATTGCTGGAAGCCTCCAATTGAAACCTATTTAATATGCGTAAGTCCTGATCCGTGGGTTTTTCATTCAAATCTGCTTTGCATTTTGCCTGTATTAGCTGTCTGATGTTAATAGTTATAGATTCTTTTGCAAATTCTATGTTTCTGACTTCCTCCGTGAAAATTCTTCGATTCCTCTCTTTCCATATTGTCCATGCTATAAAGCCCGGGGTGCATTTCCATATACTATCCACTCTGCGAATTCTAGAAAAGTTTCTCCTCCAGTTGATGATGGTCTCCTAAATGGAGTCCCTGTTCCAATTAGATGCTTCCAGAATTTCTTCCATCCAGTGCCAAAGCTGGGACGCCCAATCACAGGAATTAAAAAGATGATTCATTGTTTCCGCCTCCTTCAGGCACATAGGACATCTAGAGGGTCCCCTGAACCCTTTTTTCAATAGGTTTTCCCATGTTAGAGTTTTCTTCTGCATAAGAAGCCAAAGAAAAGTTCTAATTTTCGGCCATTGAAGACTGTCCCAAACTTTATCGGTCCAGGGCATAATATCAAGTTGTTCTTCCCTCTTTATGATGCTCCTTGCTTCTTTTAGGGAGAAATCCCCGTTGCCTTTCGGTCCCCATCTAAGCTTATCATTTTCAACAGCCATTCGAATTTTTCTCTTGAGGATTTGTTGATTTAAAGCTTGAATGGTTTCCTGTATGTCTTCGTTGTGGGTGGGGTTGAAAATAGTCCATTCCCTCCACTCCGGGTCTTCACTGGTTGGGTTCCAGTATTGGTTGACTCTGAAATTTCCCTCATTTTGAGTGTGTTGCTTCAATGGTTGGAGTTGAGGGGTGTCTAATTTCGGGGACTGATGCCAGGCATCCTCCCAGAAGAGTGCTTGAGTTCCATTTCTTATCTCCCAGAAGCTATAGTCCTGGACAATACTCCTGTTGGCTTGGGCATGATTCCATATTGGTGATCCGTTGGGGGTTTCCTGCATTCTTATTAGTTCTAGATTGGAGCTATTTGGCCTATACTTTTCCTTCCACAGAGTGGCCCAAGGTAGGGTCGTGTCCGAGATCCACTTCCACCATATTTTGGCTCCGCAGATTTTGTTAACCACTGAGGGATCAACCAAGTTCAGACCTCCCCTATCCTTAGGTTTACACAGTTTCTTCCACGCAACTAGCTACCATTTCTTCTTTTCACTGTTTCCACTCCATAAGAAGGAGTGCTGGATGCTTCTCATTTGATCTAGGATTCCTTTCGGAGCAGGCAAAATTGAAAGCATGTACTGAGGGATAGCCTGCAAGACCGCTTTTGTTAGAATTAATCTACCTGCAAAATTCAGAGCCCTGTTAGTCCAATGTTTGCATTTTCTCTCCATACTGGCTAGGACTTCCTCCCAGTGAACCTTTTGCCATGGTTTGAGAGTCAGGGGGGCGCTAAGATATCTTGAAGGTAAGGAGCCAATTTTAAACCCCAGCAGCCTAGAAAGATGAGATTAGATAGCCTGATGCGTATTGAAGAAGAATATGGTGGATTTGGAAAAATTTATCTCCATTCTCGAAGCTTTACTAAAAAGATTAAGAATGTCTTTATAAGCCAAAGCTTCTTTAACTGTGGGGGTACCATGTAACATGGTATCATCCACAAACTGTTGATGAGTGGTGGCTGGACTGGATCTGATAGGTTGCAGACCTCTAATTTGACCTTCTACTTTTTTCTTTGCAATTAATCTGCTTAGGCCCTCCATTAGAATGACAAACAAGAAAGGGGATAGAGGGTCCCCCCGTCTGATGCCTCTGGAAGGGCTGAAGGGAGCAGAGGGGGCTCCATTCACAAGGATAGAGTATCTAGGAGATTTAATGAGGGATAAAACCCATTTGATCCATTGTTTACTGAAACCAAAAGCCTCTAAACCTACTTCGAGGTAAGACCAACTTACCTTGTCATAAGCTTTGGAAAGATCTAACTGCATGAGCATTCCTACTTCTTTCCGCGAATGAAGAGAGGGAATCATCTCCTGGGCAAGCAAAATGTTGTCTAGAATCTGCCTTCCTTCCACGTAGCTAGACTGTTCTTGCGAGATGATGCCAGGGAGGATCACCTTCAGCCTGTTGGCTATGACTTTTGAAATGATCTTGTAGATGACATTGCAGAGGGTTATAGGTCTGAACTTTTCTGGTGTATTAGCTTCCTCTACTTTGGGAACAAGAACAATGAAGGTTGAGTTTAGAGATTTTAGGATCGTTTAGGATCGTTATGAGTCTTCCATGATCTCTCATATGTCTTGCTTTACAATGTTCCAGCAGGCTTTATAGAAGTTAATGGTGAACCCATCCGGCCCAGGAGCTTTGTCGCTGGGAATACTCCTAACTACCTCCTCGACCTCTTCCATAGTGATTGTTCTTCTTAGGGCCCAGTTCTGCTCCTCTGTGATTGATTTGGGTATGGCATTAGTTATTTCTTTGATGGCTGCCTCTCTGTTGATCTCTGGTTCTTGCGCTATGAGGCCAAAGTGATCCGATAGTAAGGCTGAAATCTCGTTGTGATTCCTAAGGAGTTCACCCTCACTATTTTTTAGTTCTAGGATTTTATTAGCACTTCTGTAGTCCATGGCTGATCTGTGGAAAAATTTGGTATTTTGCTCCCCTTCCTTCAGCCAAAGGATTCTTGATTTCTGCTTCCATAAGGATTCTTCCTGCTTACATCTGTTGTGCCATTGTTGAGTAAGCTCTTTTTCTTGTGCACAGGTTTCCTCATCTCTGCAGCCTGCCGCCCCGTCCTTCTGAATTTGTTCCAGCTTGTGTTCGATGATAGCTTTCTCCTGAAATATATTTCCAAAAACTGTTTTGTTCCAGTCCTTTAATCTCATTTTGATGTTTTTTAGTTTCTTTTGCAGATTGAACATTTTGGACCCTTCTTCAACTAAAGGCTTTGACCACCATTTTTCCACCATAGTGAGGAAGTTAGGGTGTTCTATCCAGAACTTTTCGAACTTGAAGGGTTTGTTCCTGGGGGTCCCTTGAATCTCGACTGCAAGAGAGATCGGCCAGTGGTCCGACCCTCCGCTTGGGAGGATGTTCGACTCAACTACCGTTCCATCTAATATTAAGCTCTCCGAGACTAAGAAACGATCCAATCTGGAGGATATTAACCTTTCGCCCCCCCTTCGGTTGTTCCAGGTAAACTTACCATTTTTAGGGTGAACATCTACCAATCTTGCATTATCAATGAAACTTATGAAGACCTCCCCATCCCTGTTTAGTTTTCTGAGGCCTCCTTTTTTCTCCAGGAGGGAGGTGATCATGTTGAAATCTCCTCCCAAAATGAATTTTGCATCAGGGTGTCTTTCTATAAAATTGGTTAAAGACGCTAGGAAAATTATCTTGTCTTCTAACTTCTGAGGACTATAGACATTGATGCATAGGAAAGATGTAGAATTACCTGTGGGTTGCACTTCCAGTGCTAAGTAGTTCTTGCTTGCTTCAGCTGTGAGGACCTGGTATCTCCTTGTGTCCCAGAAGGTTGCTAAGCCTCCTTCTCGCCCTTTGCTTTCGATCTCTAAGACCTCAAAATTTCTTCCTAACTTAACTCGTAGCTTTTCTATGAGAGCTCTGTTGCATTTGGTCTCTTGTAGAAACAACATATCCAGGTTGTTTTTTTGCATCTGCCTCTTCAGCAGCCTTTGTTTGGCTTGGCTGTTTATCCCTCTTGCGTTCCAAGATACAATCTTCATATTTAAACAATTTTTGGGAAGGACGGATAATCACTTAGCTACTTTATCTTACCTGCGTTGATCAACATCTCTCCAAGCTCCTGCAGGTTTTCTCTGCTTGACTTGTGGCCTCTACAGCGTTTGTGCCTCGAGCTAGAGGTTTTTCCAAGTATTTCTTTGTGGTGTGGGATACTTCCTTTGATAATGCCTAACTTGTTCTTCTGTTTCTCTATTACTGCCTTCTACCGTGCTATGAAGAGGTCATTGACCTTCCTGATTTCTTCCTCCCGTACTGCTTCAATCCCTTTGGCTCTCCATCTTTCTACGAGCGTCGTGAGGTCCATGCCTTCCATGGCTAAGGTGTCTTCAAGCTCCAGATCCTCACTCCCTGCTTCACTAGTTAACATCTCTGTTTCTTCATCCGTTTCTGTTGTTCTATCCTACATGTGGATTTCACCATTGAAAGCTCCTTCCTCAGTACCTTCCCCTGTAAGTTTTTCCTGTCCTTCTTGCCCTGCCTCCCCATTAGGTGTGTTCTTTTTTTCCTCCAAGTCGGTCTCCAGGTCTAGGAACTCAAAGGGGTTACTGAAGTAGTTTTTTCCTGTGTTTCCTTTGGTATTCCTTCTTCTATTGGCACACTGCCTATTCTTTGGTTTGATAAAGTTGTTCTTGTCTTTGTTGTTCTGTGTTTTGTCTTCTTCTACCTCCTTTCTGTTCAAAGGAAAGTCCCTTACCAGATGTCCATGCTCATGGCATTTCCGACATCTGAAAGGTATTTTCTCATAGTCTAAAGCTTGAAAGTATTCCTCATCCCTGTACTCCAGCCACACACCTTCATGAAGTGCTCCTGACACATCTAGCTCCACACAGATTCTAGCATAGGTGGTATATCTTTTCTGCATGGTTGCCTCCGATGCTTTGACAAATGTTCCTAGCTTATCCCCTATTTGCTTTAAGCCATTCAAACCCCAATAATCTATCGGGAGAGAGAAGAGTCTGATCCAGACCGGAACTTGAGTGAAGGATTCCTTTTCCGGGACGAAGTACGGCTTCCAAGGTCTCATATATAAGCCTGTTGATGCTAGGAAGTAAGGGCCACCTTCAAACACTCTGTCTTTATCTTCTAGACTTGTAAAGACTACTGTGAAGAATCATTTGGCCCCCAGATGTACCTGCACATCTCCTTTTGGCTTCCACTGCTATCTTATCCATTGGCACAGAGTCCTCTCAGATGGCCAGATTCCCATAAATTTAAAAATGATGGCATGTTCAGCCATGTGCTCCCTATAGGTTTGGATTTCAGGGTCAGAGATTGTCACCCGTAGGCTGTCTATTTTCTTTGGCTTACATGCACTGCTGTGCACCGGGGTTCTGTTGGGGTTCGCGTTGGACTCCCCCTCCTTCTCTAGTTGGTCCTTGCTTTTGTTTTTTGGCTCTTTGTCTTCTTTCGGTCCTTCGTCCTCATTTTCTGAGGGCTGAGACTTTGCATCAGTTTTGTCTTGAGTGCTTGCACAGTTCTGCTTCTCTGTATTCCTGACTTCTGTGGAATTTTCTGTCTTGTCAGACATCATTGGTGTCTTATCCTTTTTTTTCCTTCTATTCTGCATCGTGTTGTTCAAACCCTCTATTCTACTCCTTCTTTCATGTTTTGTTGTTGTTTCTGCAGGATAACCTGCTTAAAAGAAGGGGTCCCACTAGACCCCTCTGCTCCCATCCAGTACGACAGCAGTTGCCCCTTTCGAAACAATGCTGCCAGTTTAAGTTTGTGGTGTTCCAGGCTTGTCACAAACGCTGATACGTAGAAACCCTAGCTCTGCAACCCGCCCACCATTATCACCATAAACATTTTCTCTCCGACCCATTGTCTCTACATATCACATGCTAAGTGACATAGATATTCTTCTAAATATTTTTTCACTACCTTAATTTTCCCCTCATATTGCGGATTGTAAGGTGAATTGTGGGCCAATTGAGTACCTAATCAAGAAAATAATTCAGTCCAAAATTTCCTAGTGAGAATTGAATAGTGTCACTTACAAAACAATTTGGTATTCCATGTAGCTTTAAGGCCATTTCCATGAATTTTTCTACCAAAATACTTTCTTTAAAATGATTAGAAAGAGAGAAAAAGAGGGCATGCTTCTTCATCCAATCTATTTCTACCATAATGACACTCTTTCATTTATATTTGGGTAAATCTATAATATAATGCATTGAAACCTCTTTGCAACACTAGCTTGGTATGGATAATGGTCTAAGGAGCCTTTGGGTCTTGATATAGTCTCCTTTATTTTTTCTGCATACCACACATTCTTCCACAAAATTTTTCACATCTAATTTAAGACCTTACCAAAAAATTATTTCTTCATCCAATGGTATGTCTTCAAAATCCATGAATGTCCTCCTATAGGATAAGTGTGTAATTTCAAAAGGACCTTTTGTTTGAGTTGAAAATTCTCGCATAAGTATAAGAAATATTGATACCATCCCAAATGAATTTTCAGTGTAAATTTTTATACTACATGGAGGCTACAAGTTATACTACATGGAGGCCCTCTTGTAGCTATTGAATGATCTTTCATATATTTTCATCTTGCTTCCATTATATCCTTACTTCTTCCACCTAGTAATATTTTGGAATGGAGATAGCACATATTAAACCATTTTTATCATCCTATTTCCTTGATATTACATATGCCACAATATTTTTTTTCCATTTCTCTAAATAATTTCAAAGTCATAACCCTACATCTTTGTGACACTTTTTTGTTTCTCTTCTCAAGATAATCATTGCTCCAAAAATTACTTCAGATTATCATGACATTTTTTTCTTTTGATGTGTCTTCCTATTAGGTATGGATGGCATTTATTAATTACATGTAGTATTACCAACATTTATTTTCCATAGATGGGTCTCATTAAGATTATTCCTTTAAGCTTTCTACTTTCAAAAGAAAGGGGGCATTCCTTCTAGCATAAAAAGGGATGGGCTATAATCAACCCCATGGAAATATTGTGTCTCAATATGCTTGGGACTGACCTAATAGCCAATAATCAAGCTAATCAAGTGAAATTTCTTACCTTGTGGAAAGGGTTGGAAATATATAGTGTAAAGAAAATGACTAAGCTAATGATCTTCAATGACTCATTGATTGTGATCCATGAGGTGACCAAGGATTTAAAGACAGCATGTTGTGATCCTTCTCCTTTTCTCTCAAGAATTAGTGTAACTTCCTCTAAGTTTGAGCAATTGGTTTTTTCATCTCAATTTGGTGGTAGATACTTAGGCCAAAAAAGATCATATATCCACCAAGGCAACTAGGAAATATATATTTTGTCTCACTCATATCCTTATTCCCTAAGTCATGGTTGGTTCCCTAAGGTGTAATTATGCCCTCATTTTCATTGATATCATAGGAAAAATCTCTGGAAAATAATGGGGCATTATAATCTCTTATCTAGATCTTTCCATGACTCTCCTTAAGAAACAGAAGGCCTTTGAGATTTGGCACCATTCCCTTTTAGATCCATGGATCCTTGAGGTTTCATCAGTCATGTTTTCATAAACAAGTGGCAAGTCACATTATTCATATCTTATGCTGAGAGTCTAGTCTACTTAATATACCCCTAGTAGGATTTTCTCTGGAATTCCTTGGTCTTGGAGTTTTGCTCATTAAGCAGTGGGACGGCCTTAACTATGTTCTCATGGAGTTCATATCCCATTAAGTCTTGGTATTGTTAATGATCTTTAAATAGATTTGAAATCCTTGCTCTAGTTCAGCTTTGTGGCAGGTGCTCAACCCTATGTATATAATGAATTACCTAGCCTCTCATTCTATCCAAGTGTCACTAATTCATTTTTGGCTAGAATTGTGGAGAATATTTGTGAGTGCTTCATCTAGTTGGTGAAAATTTTTTGTTCAATGATGGTGAATCCCTTGGCTATTAAGGACAACTTAAATGCTAGTATAATGTCTAAGAGGATGTTGGAGGCTACAAAAGTGCTAAAAATATCCATCCATGAGTTGGAAGATACAGTTGAAATGAAAAGGAAATAATTTCAACTATTCCTAGAGGCTAAGTTACTTGGGCTTCAAGTTGATATGGAACAAGCTTTGATTGGCCTTCATGAGAAGATCAATTCCCTGAATGTTCATGTTTTTTCTTGGGAATTCTCTAAAAGTAGTGCAGCTCAACTTGAAATGGGAGGATATGGTCCAGTGATGTTTCCAAGAGGAAAATATCTCGTCATGTTATGGGACATGGTCATTCCTGATTATCAAGCTTCTAGTTGGTGTTTTATCCTAGTACCAAACTCTATTTATCCATGTCACTATGTAAATTTACTACATTTATTTTGATCTTGCGTCCTTTTGTCAAGTATATAGTAATTATTTTTAGATATAAGGGAGATTGTAGCCTTAGAGCTTACAATTTTGTTGTTTGGAATGCTGATTTTATGTTATGTCAAAATATTGAAGCATTGTGTAAGGGTTTGGGCCCATAATATAACTTTATTAATACAAAATCCTTAAAATGCACCAGTTTTGTTCCCTAAGGAATCCCACTCCACAATGAATATTGTCTCCAAGATCGGAGTTGTACACATAACCCCATTATGTTTTTCAAAATATTTGGTGAATTACAATAGCATTTTTGTTATGGTTTCATTGGAGTATTCAAACTACTATTGTGGCTATTTTGAGTAGATCTAAGTGACAAATGTTGTAATTAAAAATATAGTTGAAACCGATTCCTACCCTTTCCTTGGTAATTAATTATTTTGCAATGTTTTGACTGAGTCACAAACCTGCAAATTTTTAAACATTTCAATATTGATTTAGTCTAACATGGATATCAAAAAGTTTATTTAAAACCCTACCTTAATCATAAGAAATTCAAAAAGATTTGTGTCCCTTTTGGAACATAACTCAATCCAGTATACACTGCACTAAGATTTGTAATTTGGTGAACCTCTGTAACAAACAAGTTAGAAACAACGTACACCTATACGACCTCATCATAGTAAAATTGAAACAATAAAAATGACATATCCTTTGGATTTGGGTTGAAACTTGTCTCCAACCCTATAGAGAAGAATTTTTTATAGCAATGAATCTCACGGAGCTTTTGAGTTGAAACTTGTCTCCAACCCTATAGAGAAGAATTTTTTATAGCAATGAATCTCACGGAGCTTGACTTGGCTTCTACTGGCATGTGTTTGAAGAATAAATAAAATATGTTTACAACTATGTGATCTGATTTAAAGAAAGATTGACTCAGCACCCTGGCCCTTTCTGAACCATATTTGCAGCTTAAATACTTAGCGCTTTATCTGTCCTAGCACATATCCGAGAAATGTGCAGTAAATTGTCAAGAATTGACGTTCGATGATACTATTGCGTGGATCAACGTGTGTGTGTGAAGATTTGATGCATGGGCGTGTATAAATAGATAAACAGATAAACACTACAATAAACATTGTGTTGGAAGCAACCGGTATTGGCATGAACAAGACTACATTCATGCTCTCATCCATGACTCTCTCAAAGCTTGTTCTGGCCCTTCTGAGTTAAGGGAATTTAATACATTAAATTTATATGCTGGGTATATTGATTTGTTAGGGGAAATATTTTATATATTTCACATTATAGGATCAGAATAATGGCCTATATACATATTTTACTTTTGTTTTGAAAGTTTGATTTGTCATATAGTTAGGAAAGGTGGGTGTTCAACAAATAATTTGGATGTGGCTATAATAGTATATTTTTATAAACTCTCGTGAAAGAGTAAAGAAATAACCTGTTTTGGATGTCAAATTAAGGATACCCTAACAGTTGAAGCAAAGATTTCTATTACTTAAATTGACTTCAACATATTGATGTATATTTTGTATAACAATGTTGGAAATCAATGATAGTTGACTATAGGAAAGAACTTGTGGATACACTTTAATAAAATGATTATTATACAAGGAAAAAGAAGCTATATTTATGATCATAGTTGTGTCTAAAGAGGAAGATCTTAGATGCATGAAACTGGATGTGAAGTTAAGAATAACTTGTTGAATAGTGTTTGATTCTATTTTAAATCTTACTATACTTTTTCTTTTGACATAAATTAAATTTTGGTGTTTTCATTATGTTCCATTAATGTGCCAAGTGCATGGAAACTAATGTAGCTATGCTCATTTTGTTGTTGCCATTGTTTGTTTAATATTTTTATGTAGTTATAATATGCTTACAAAATAATTCTTTTGTGTATATTGAGTTGAATGGAGGAAGAAGATCCATAAGGAGAGTTGCAAAGTACATTTTCCACTAGAAATAATATCTTATTACTGCCAAGTCCTATATTAGAGTGAAATAAAATAAATAAGGCGGTGAATAGGTTTCTCAAGCATGTAGCAAATCTAAGGATAAGAAAACCCTTAGTCAAATCTAAGGATAAGAAAACCCTTAGTCAAATGCATATGCAAGGAACGCTCAAATCTTAGTGCCATGACCATGTGAATGAGAGAGATAAAGTGAGTGTTAAGCTATAGGAGGGCATGCCATTTGTTAAGAGTCTACATTGAATATTTACTAGTGTGAGAAAGCAGGTGACTCCTTAATGACTTTTCTACAGCCATAATTAACATGTTATTATTCATCCTGCCTTAGTTCCAAGCTAGCATTTTGATTAGATATGTGAAAGATATTGTCCTGCAATATTTAAGAGAGGAACTAAAATGAATTAGAAGCTTTCTTTTAAAAACATTAGTGGTGCTTCCCAAAATTTTCTAACCAAAAAAGGAAACAACATGAACAATGCCTTTAATTTTTGGATGGAGTCTTTGAGGTTATGTCTAGCTATAAGCAAGTTGATACCAAAGTTTGAGTTCTCTCATGGTATACTAAGAAAGGTATTTGTGAAGAGAAGATAAAATATCTAAGGTTTCATAGCCTATTTGATTAAAATCAAGGATAATGATCTCAATATCACAAGTGTCAATGGCTATGTATTATGTACAACAATTACCATCTCACTACATTTTATTAGCTAGTATGCAAAGGGAAAGGAATGCCTACATGGTTATGAATTTGTTCCAAGTAGATATATTGTATAGGACCTTCACATTGATGAGCATAAAGTGGTGGTTTCATATAAATAACTATTTGTAATAGTTGTAGAGTTGCTTAAACATTAGACTGGCTTACCTTTCATAACTGATATGTTGCCCAAAAAATGGGCAAACCCAAGTAACAACCCTTGATTTGAATGATGAAAATAGAATGATGTATAAGTGAAAGGAGGCTTGTGAATGTTCTAACTTGTTTGGACTAGATGAAGAAAATATTGTTGTGTACCCAAGAATTATGGGTGACAACTTAATAGATACCAAAACAATATTAGTTATGACAATCTACACATTATTGTTAGGATGATTACAAAACATTGTGGCAAAAGCTCCCTTTAAATTATGATGTTAAAAATAAGCTTTAATGGCACCATGATAATCTTCAAAATTTAATAAACCATTAATTCAATCCCATCATCCAATTAATTAAATTCCAAAAATATTTAAAATGCCTAATTAATTAAATTCCAAAAGTGTTTAAGATTTCCAATTAATTAAATTCAAAAGTATTTCATATCAAATTAAAATAAATAAATATATTGAATTGGATATCTCATAAAAGTATTAATGCTGATATCATTGATTGATAATAAATCTTATTTTATTGTAAATATTTAAAATAGATATACCAAATTCCGTCTTTGTATCCAACATTTTTATATTTTTTATCGTTCACTTATTGTTTACCGCACAGGATGGATGGAGTATCTCATTAAGTGAAGTATTGATGTTGATATGATACGTTGAGATAATAAATAAATATTCTGACTCGGCTCCATGTCCACGCAACATGGGCTCGGCGTTCTTCCATTCTCATACAGTTGGAGGAAGGCGAAGGCGAGGGAGTTGAAGATGAGATCGAGGAATGGAATTTTCAGTGCGGTACCAGGAGAACGCACCGGAGGGTTAGGTATGCAAGCTCGCTTTGTGAGGCTTTTCTTCACTGCAAACCCAACCGTGTGTCCATGTATCGCGAGTCTTCCCTCCGAAAGGACCAAATTATTTCTACTTGGCACATCATTTCGCACCTTGGCACATCAGCATTCGTTGGTGGGTACAAAATAATTGCGTAAAGCATCCCCGAAATTGGTGCGCTGTGGACACGTGGCATAGATTCGGAAAAAGCCCTATATACCCACACCACCACACCACCTACAACGCCATTTCGTCTTCGTTTTTGTGTAGTATTGCTTTCCTTTGCCTTTGCCTTCACCTAGTTCAGGCGTGAGAATGGCTTCAGCTGTGCAATGTGCCGCCCTGAGCAGCCGCCGCGAGCTTGAGAACGTGTTCCGCAAGTTCGACACCAACGGCGACGGCAAAATATCCAAGTCGGAACTGAGTGCCCTGATTACGTTGGCGGAGATTGAAGGGGTGATGGAGGTGGACTCCAACAAAGACGGCTTCATCAACTTCGACGAGTTCGTGGAGGCCAACTCCAAGAACCTCAATGCCGCCCGTCTCATGCGAGACTCCGCTTCAGCTGTGCAATGTGCCGCCCTCCCCGGCCGTCTGGAGCTGGAGGACGTGTTCCG
Source organism: Pinus taeda (assembly GCA_000404065.3). Taxonomy (NCBI): domain Eukaryota; kingdom Viridiplantae; phylum Streptophyta; class Pinopsida; order Pinales; family Pinaceae; genus Pinus; species Pinus taeda. Next base: position 77,595 of record APFE030195043.1, on the reverse strand, counting down.
CAAGTTCGACACCAACGGCGACGGCAAAATATCGAAATCGGAACTGAGCGCCATCCTCAAGTGCAGCGCAACGGAGGAGGAGATTGATGGGGTGATGAAGGACGTGGACTCTAACAAAGACTGCTTCATCAGCTTCGATGAGTTCGTGGCCGCCAACGCCAACGACCTCAATGCCGCCCGTCTCATGCGAGGCCTGGCATCAGCTAATTGACGCCCACGCCGCCCCCTCTAATTAATAAATAATAATCACTATCACGTCACCTCTCAGCGCTTATCTCTATCTTTATAAGAGGGCTTAATGGATGTACTCTTTCTGCTATCCTACTTAGTTTTAAATATATGCACACATATTTAAAATAACTACACTCTTGTCTTCATGCGATCCACTATCCCTAATCTCTTTACTTACTTACATTGTGATTTGAGAAAAAATCATCATTTAAAATAACTACACACTCATATTTTTATTTTTACTTACGTTGTTGTCGTTGAAGAAAAAATCACTTAAAGCATCATCTTCTTCTTTTGTGTTATAGGAACCAATATGATTATGGGAATCACCCTAAAGCAATGAAAGCAAATAACTCTGTTGGAAAGAAAACAATTCATCATCTTAGTTTGCATGATTATATAGGTGTAGATTTTAGTTTATCTTGTATGAAAGTAAGCAATTTATTTTGGTTTAGTTTGTATGAAAAAAGAAACTCATCATTTTAATTTGTATGATTATATATGTATAGATTTTTAAACAAGTAGTACTTTATTAAACTTTCTTGTTTTATCACCAATTTAGCTAAAATCATAAGGGCTCTTAAAAGGCATTATTTTCTTCCAACCAAATGACAATAATACAAAAGCTCCTCCTAAGATAAGTGAATACTATAATAATTCCTTTAAATTTAGAGAGAAAAAAAAATGACCCTTTTAATTAATAAGCCACTTCCATACATTATCTCTTATTCAACATATAATATCTTATCTTTTGAATTTAAGGAAAGCAATACAATGACCTAGGAGGAGAGGAGCCAATTTCTCAATGGATTTTTACTACAAAGTCTTCATAGCAACTTCCCATTCTAGGAGAATCATATCCATCCTATTTTGTTGCCATCCTTCTTTCCCATTAAAACACTTCCAAGGCCTCATTTCACTCATTTGGCTTCTTCCAAAATTGAAGTTGTGATGGCAAGTATTTTGACTTATTTGTTTCAAATCTCAAACTCTAATAAATTGGTTAAACTTTTCTTCTTAATTTACTCAAGTTTATTTATATTTATAGATGATTGTGGCAAAAGAGATGGAATGGCCATGTCAGGAAAAAGAGAAATTTGGAATGAATATATATTTAAAATACAAGTGATGCACATCTATTTCAAGAGTGCTCTTTTGTATGGGTAATTTTTTAATGTTTAATTGCATTAATCAAATTAATGAAAATTTTATTTATAAGTGTGACCTATATTTTACATCGAAATTTTAATGCTTGAACACATCTTTTTATACCTATCAAGATATGCTAAGTCTAAATATAAAATACCTAAAACTTAATTAGTATATAATTATATATCAGAAAGCTACATATCCTCATTTTCATTTAGTTTTACTCTATATATCTACAGCATTTATTCTTGGAAAGAAAATTAAGAACATAAATGTTGTTGGTTGATTATATTTACCTAAGTTGATTATATTTACCTAAGCAAAAAATATGACAACATTTGCATTGTTGGTTTCATCTTCTACCATTTAATAATGGATAACTTTTAATCTGCACTAGATTGGAAAAAGAATATACCAATTTTTCTTACAAATACATGGCTCCAAAAGAATATACCCTTTTTTCTTACAAATACATGGCTCCAAAAGAATATACCCTTTTTTCTTACAAATACATGGCTCCAAAAATTCCATTACAACAATTTTTTTTGATTGATAAAATTTTAACCAAAATATTTAAAATTTGATTGCATTAATTTTACAATTTATTTAAAAAAAATATATGCTAATATCTTGCATTTATGTGTATGCTCAACCAAGTCAATAAATGAATGCCTAGGTCAAGGTGTACTTTAATTGAGCATTTGAGAATTTAGATTCTGAAATCTAAATTCATCTATTATAATAGGTATTGTTTTTTTTTTCATACCTATATCTTAACATTTAGGAATACATTTTCTTGATGCTGATAAGCGCTATATACAAAAAAACAAGTGTTGGATGAAAATAGGAGAGTTGATGGGAGTGATACAACCCACATAAAGTTTCTACTACCATCTATTATTACCCATATCCATATCCAATGAAGTAGGCTAATACAAGTTTATCTCTCTAGGATGATTGGATTGAAGGTGGATTATGGTTGAATCCAATAGAGGTTCAATCATCCATTTCATAGAGAGGAGATTCACTTTTGATATAATCCATTATCCTTATGAAAGTATGAGAAATTGTTATTGGACAAAAGATCACACTAATATCTATATTTTTGAGATGTTATGCCAAACAAACAAAGGCACATGAGAATGTATCTAGAAATTGTATCCAAAGCATGTATTCATTTGTAAAATTAATAAAGTCTAATATCTCAACTACTTAAGGGAATTAGGTAATAGTTTTTCTATTCTCTTTTTGGAAGTGCATGAATTTTGAATGAGAGACTTGTTTTAATGGCTTTTGAAAATGGATTTTTCCTTTTTTCATTCTTTACTTAAGAATTATTTGACCATTTTTACTTATGATGTCCAAAGTAACCAACTATATAATTAAAATTTTTGTTTTGGAAGTAATGAAAAAATAGATGGGAATCACTCTCCAAGCACTTATCCAAGGTTGAAAGTTACCATTTCTAACTAGAAGTGAGAATTTTTTTAGATTTTTATATAATTTAATAAGGTTAGAAATACACAAAAAAATTCAACATAAAGCAATTTAAAAGCTCAAAAAGGAACTTGTAAAGGCAAATTTCAAAGCTAAGAAATGCCCTATAATCTGTGTAATAAAAACATGTGTCATAATATAAATGCAAATTTCAAAAGTGAACAAAAAAAGAAAGAAAGAAAGAATGGCTATAGTTTGAAATAGCATGCAAGTAAATGAAGGATGATATACCACATATAAAACCATGAAAAAGATAGATTTTTTTATCATTGGCATAAGGACTCAAATTGTATATAAAACTATGAAAAAGATAACATTTTTGGTATTTGACATGAGAACTGAAAACAAAGTTGTAAATTTTATTTGAAGCTCGCTTAGATTTTATTTTCAGGTTTGCATGCCCACACCAATCCCAATAAGATGAAATTGAATTCTCCATATTGCATGTGAGTTGCAATCCTTATCTTTGGGCAATTCATTGAAAGTAAAAGGAAATTACTCTTCGATAAATATGAAATTGCATCCATGAATATATAGAAAAGGGCTAAAAATGTTGTCCCAATACTATGGATTATCAATAACACATGCCCAAAACCATAATTCACTTCATATGGCACTTGTTCTTAGGCCATTTTTTTAATTAGGAAAAATGTTGATTAACTCCTTTGAGATAAATTCCAACCTTTGATTTTTTTATACTAATATGAATATTCTATAATATTCTAGGTAGTTTAAATCTCTACCATCCTCCTAATAATTATTGATAATTAAAGTAAAATCCTCAAAACCCTATTCCAAAATAGACAAGTCTATCCACTTAGTTATTGAATAGAAAACAAAATGGGTTCCCATTAACCATTTATAAGGAAGGAAGTGTTAGTTTTTGTGAGTTTACAAAGAGATAACTTACCACAATATTTTAATGTGATCATTCATGACAATTAAACATGAAGTTTCTTTTCAAAATAACATAACATAAATACAAGTTTAAATGGAATGTAAGACAAATAATACTTAAAAATATTATACTATGAGATCTTCAAACTATGTTAAAAAAAAATATTATACTCAAGTGCTCTAACATTTTAACAAATTATTGCTTGTCATACTCTCACTCTATAACCTAATGCTAGAAAACATATCTAAAAATAGTATCATTCAAAATATTGAAGCATTATCTATTCAAAATCCTACTTCACACAATGTAAAATCTGGTTTCATATGTATTGCATAATACCTTTTCTTGTGTATATTCTTCCTTGTTGGAAGGAACAAAATCCTAAATAATACAAGTCCCTATGGTAACCAAACGATATTAGGAAAGATATAACTATAATTTTCTCATAGTATTCCATAACATTAGTGCTTTAGTATGGGCTTCCTTATTGGAAGCAACACAAGAGTGAACCATACAATTTAGTATGGGCAGCCAATGATATGAGGGATGATATAACTATAATGCCTAGATACTTGATTAAAATATTTCTACAATCTCATGCCCATTTCCCCATTAAATCAAGGTAATTTTGCATAAATTCGCTCAAAGATTCCACCTTTGCAACTAGAAGGAATTCTTAAAACATAATTTTCTTATATGTTATTTAAACCTCGGAGAAATCACCCTAAAGCTATGAAAATAAGCTAATGGATTTAGTTTTTAGGATTATATATGTGTAGATATTTTAAAGAAGTATTAGAGTATTAAAAACTATTTTTTTTATTATAAATTTAGAGAAAATCATAAAGGTCTCTTAAAAGGTAATGATGCATTATTTTTCTGTGAACTAAATGAAAACAATTCAAATTCTCATAAAACAAGTGACTACAATAATTCCTTCCTTTAAATTTAGAGAAAACAAGAGACCTAACTAATTAATAAGCCACTTCCATACATTATCTCTTATTTGACATAGAATATCATTTCAATTTAAGAAAATAAATATAATTACCTATAAGTAAACCAATTTCTTTAGGAATTTTAACTTCAAAGTCTTGAAAACAACTTCAAAATCTAGGGGAATCATATCCCTTGAATTTTAGTCATTTTCTTTCCATTTTCCTTTTTTAGATTCTAATTCCTTCTAGGCCTCATTTCATTCATTTGTCTTTTTAAATAATTACCTTATTCCAAATATTTTGACTTCTTTCATTCAAATCTCAAACTTGAATAAATTATATAAACTTATCTTATTAATTTCAAGCTAATGTATAGATGATTATAACAAAATATATGGAATGGTTTGTGTGTGGAAAAAGAAATTTTTCACACACTCAAGGTTTATATTATTTTTTTTATCCTTGAAACCATTAAACACCATTTGCTTTACTCTATTTCACTTCTACACACATTGTCTTGAATTTTTCTCCTCCACTTACTCACTATGAACTATATGAATAATATTCATGAGGTGATGTTTGGTTAGTGAGGAAATCCCACAGAAAAATCCCTCATGTATCATATATGATTGAGCTTGGCCAAAACATATCCAAATTAGCTTCTTCATTGCAATAATTAATTATTAATTGGTATAGTCAACTCTCATATCCCCATAGGACTAGAATCTTGGGAATATTCGAGGGAATCCCCTATAACTAATGCAATCCACTTGTTTTATCCATAATATGAAAATTTCATTAATATCAATCATACAAATAAATTTTATTCAACCATGGGAGGAGCACATGTTTGTTAGTTTTTTGTAAGGTTTCATTGTTCATCATGGGAGGGGTATGAGAAGGATATGAGTGATGGAGATTAGATATTTATATTATTTTCCATCCATATTGATGCTTTTAGAGTGATTTTTTTTAGGAAGTAGCTTATAATGCAAGTTCTACCATAGGGTTCCAATATGGAGAATTGGGATCTAAAACCTTGTATTTTAAGATATAAGACAATGTTTTATGGTATCCAAAAAATATTAATCACTATGAACCCTTTGGAGCTAGTACAAACTCAAATGCCTTTCCAACAATTTAAAAAATACTTGAAATGGATATTATGACACTAATAAGGTGACTTTTCATCTTATTTGGAAGGACACACATCAACATCATTACTCATGGAAAATGGACTTGGGAGGACACCACATCAACCTTATTACTCATGGAAAATGGACTAGCCATATAGAGACTATAAATAAAATTCTCAAAAGTCAAAATGGTAGCTCTAATTGAGAGTTAGCCTCAAACATAACCATTAGAGAACTGTCTATAATCAATAATCCTTAGATCCTTAGTTCAAAACATGGATCCACAATTACAATAGTGATGCCATTAACCAGATTTTATGTTAAAAATTTCACAAAATAATTCAATGCTAAAAGAGAATGTAAGGCACTTTAGTATCATATAGAAGATCCGTTTTTTTATTTATTCTATCACGATATATTGATTCCTAGTTTCTTCTAATGGGCACAAAAAAGTGTTGAATGTGTGATGGCTAAGAACATTTAAACCAGAAAAAGAGCAAATTACATTTATACAACAAACCCTAGGGAACAATTACCCTAGGTTGGTAGTGAAATTAACCTATTACACTAAATTATCTGAGTAGAGGAATAGTTTTTTACGAGGGTCGAAATCACTAGATAATGATGCACCACCGAAGGAGATCACATGATCAAGTAGATGGATCAATAACTCATAAAACTGTTCAAGAAAAATATTGTTAATTTTAGCCGTTGTTAGTGGTTCGCTTGTCATGGTTTTCTTAGGTCTGTTTGCAACTCAGAGAAGATTGAAATATTCCATATTTAGAAGGTGATACAGGGTGTTCTAAGGCAAGGAATGTAGACTTACCATTGCATAGACTTGTGAGCGCATTTTGGACCCTCTTATTTCAAACCCTTAAACTCGCCTTCCAGTTTCCTCAAGAAGCCCTCTGCACTCGCATAAAAGGATTTTAATCTTGCATAAGAGAATAGCTCCAGCTCCGCTTCTAGTTCTCCCTTGTTTTTGTTTCCGTCATTCCATAATTCACGTTGAACCCTCACCAATGGCTTCGAGTGTAACTTGTGTCTCTCGTGCTCCTCAAATTTGGGTTGCTCGTAAGCTTTGCAATGTTATATTAGGTCTTGGGTGCTCATCTCTCGAATTTTATATCAGCTTTCGAATTCTATATCGTCTTTTCGCTTGTAGGCTCTCGAATGTTATATTAGCTCTCGGATGCTTGAGGGCTCTAGAATGTTATATCAACTTTGGAATGACAAATCGGATCTCGACTGCTTCCATGATGTGAAATTCTATATGCGATTTGGGTTGCTCGACTCTCGAATTTTATATCAGATCAGGGCTGCTCAACTCCAGAATGCTATAACGGCTCTAAGTGCCTTCATACATATATATATTACTTGGTGATGATGCTAGAACTTTGCTAACAGAAAGGGGTCTCTGTAATGATGTTCCAATTAGATCTAGGATAGGAGCCTCATTGGGGAAATCAGCCGGACTACCATTGTAATGGACTTAAATTTTTTCCTGGTACGAAATCAATCAACATTAGGGAACATATACATAACTTTTGATAGAAACAAGTAAGTTAGATTTGTGAAACATACAGTTGCAATGTGTATGAAATAATTTCATAGATGGGAAGAGAATGATTGAGTCTTTACAATAAAAATTATATTACCATCACAATAAATACACACATATATAGAAATAATCATTATTTAATGTTCAAAATAGCTAGCAAAGTAACAACAATCATAAAAATTGAGACATACTTTTAAATTAAGATATATACCAAAGCCAATGAAATAGTTCATTTTCTTTAGTACATATGAACACAAACATACATCAAAAACATGAAAGAATAGTCAAACAACATTCACTATACAGGATGAAAGTAAATTGGGATTTGAGAGCTTCAAAATATTATGTGAAAGTTCCAAGATACACAATTACAATGATGCATCACTAGCCCCAATGGTGGAACCTGAAGTGACCACTTGCTCCTCCAAAGTAGGATCTTCTCTCCTATGCCAACCTTGAGAAGCCAAGGCTCAAATTCCCTCTCATTGAGTTATGAGGTTTTATTTATATCAAACAAGGTGACCTTTCACCTCCCATGTGACCTTTGAGCTACCTCATGACTCTTGACCTTCCTAATGACTATTAATATTCCATGTGTGACCCTTGGGCTTCCACATATTTTACATTTTTTATTTCTGGAAATTAAAATATTACATTCCACCAAAATTGTGGCAAAACACATGTTTGTGGAAAATCACAATTTGACCATTGTGACATGAGGCTCCATTGTAATGTATCAACAACAAGATCCATCCTTTGTTCTTATGTATTGAACTCTTTATGACAAGTCTAGAATGTACTTCATATTCACCCTTCAAAGGGTATGAATATAGTATTGAAACCTTCTATGTCACACTTCACCATCTACCTTTAGTAGTTCAAAATTTCTTTATCTCATGCATGATGGTATCTTTATGTATCACCTCCCCATGAGTATTATTGAAACCTCTTACTTATGAACTAGTTGAATATAATCTACCATGATAAGATGATGGAATAATAGGCTCTAGATCAATAATAAGTGCAAATGGAATTCACTCATGGAAAGACAAAGTAAGTCCCAAAAATGCAAGATGCCCACTATGATGGGACAATGTGCTAGTATTGGGTGATGAGATTTATTGTTGATAGGGCATAGGTTCAGGAGACAACAACCCAAGGTGTGAGAATTGTAAGTTGACACTTCACTAGGAAAAGAGAGAGGAACAAGCTTGCTTGTAGATCACTAGGGGCACACACAATGGCTAGAGGCTTCAAGAAAGAGAATGTGAAGTGTGTTATGACTTAGAAGCACTCTCTTAGTTGAGCATAGGTTGCAAGTGCAAGGGGATATAAGTGATCTTAATTTATACTCGGAGTGAACAATGTGCTCCACAAGGAAAGTCTTATGAAAGCTTGGCACCCAGTGCAGCTATAAGTAGTAAGAGGTTTGGTGGTTATGATGTGGAGATGCATTATGCACTTGTGAGGAGAAAAGAGTCTCACAACTGGAATGTACAATTCACTCATCACTTGGATGAAAGTTGAATGTGTTCATAGATTGGGCAAGATTTTGGGAGAAGGAAGAATCCCAAAATTGATTAAGTGTGAGATGAGTGTAATGAGAGACAGAGAGAAAGAGCATACAAACATGTAGCAAATAGGATCTCACAAACCTACAAAATCATACTTGTGATAAGAATATGAAAAATTCCCAAAATCAACATGCATACATTAAAATGACACTAATATCTAAGTGCCACAATTAAGGTGCAAGTCCATGCCACACAAGTGTTTGCTACAATTAGAAAATGCAATAGGTCCAAGAATATGAAGAGCCACTAAAAATGACACAAGAAAGAGAGAAGTGAAACATGCAAGAGAAAAAATAAAAAAAATTGACACATGCAAAAAAAAAATGACACATGTGAAAGTAGAAGCAACAATTTAGAAACTTACGCGGAAGATGGCACACTTGCAACCAAGAATAAGAGCATGCTCCTTGGGCTCCAGAAATGCATAGAGCTCCAAGGTGAAAGTTGAATCGTAAATGAGCATGAGGCTAGATTCCTTATATAGGGAGATCAGACGTCCAATTCGGTTGAGGGTTTGTGAGTGCACATGTTGGAAAGCTAAGAGATTAAAGTGTGATGACTTCCACTAATAAGTGTGAAAATTCTCACTTGGGCTCTAGAAATGCATAGAGCTCCACGGCAAAAGATGAATGTTAAATGAACATGAGGCTAGACTGCTTATATAGGGAGAGCACACATGCAATTCTGGTTAGGTTTTGTGAATGCACTAAGCGCATGTTGGAAAGCTAAGAGATGAAAGTGTGATGACTGCCACTAACAAGTGCGAAAATTATGACTTGGGAAAGTGCGTTTCCTCTACAAAAAAGAAGTGAGCATTGATTGTCATCAAAGAGTGTGTTGGAATTATTTTTGCTAGATGTTCTTTCACTTCCTTCAAGGAGTGTGCTCATGCTACCAACAAAAAGTGTGCTCTACTTGTTGCTAAGAAGTGCACTTCATTATCTCCAAGAAGTGGGCTAAGCCTATCTTGGGGGACGGTGGG